>JAHLWY010001160.1:0-17865 GCA_020002185.1 Paraescarpia echinospica | reverse complement strand
CAACAATGACTCTCACACAGTGAACAGTTTGAACGTACACCAACAATGACTCTGGTACCGTGAACAGTATCCAGGTACAACAACAATGATTCTGACACAGTGAACTGTATCCTTGTACACCATCAATGACAAATTCATAGTGAACAGTATCCCCGTACTACAAAAATGACTGTCACACAGTGAAAAGTATCCATTTAAACCGTCAATGACACTTACACATAGAAAAGTATCCCCGTACACGAACAATGACACATACAGTGAATAGTATCTCCATTCACGAACAGTGACTCTTACACTGTGAACAGTATCCTTGTACACCATCAATGACACATACACATTGAACTGTACATCAACAATGGCTCTCACACTTTGATCAGAATCCCCGTACACCAACAATGACTCTAAAATAGGGAACATTATAATAGTACACCAACAATGCCTATCACACAGTGAACAGTATCCGCGTACACCAACAATGACACACCATTAACAGTATATCTGTACATCAACAACGGCTCTCACACAGTGAACAGAATCCCCGTACACTAACAAAGAATGTTACAGAGTGAACAGTATTCCCGTTCACCAACAATGACACTTACAGTGAATAGTATTCCCGTACACCAACAGTGACTCTTACACATTGAACTGTATCCCCGTACACCAACAATGGCTCTCATAGAGTGAACAGTATCCCCGTACACTAACAGTGACTCTGACACAGTGAACAGAATCCCCGTACACCAACAACGGCTCTCATAGAGTGAACAGTATCCCCGTACACTAACAGTGACTCTTCACAGTGAACAATATCCCCGTTCACCAACAATGACTCTCACACAGTGAACAGTATTCCCGTACACCAAAATTAACATTCACACAGTGAACAGTATCCCCGTACACCAAGAATGACTCTCAAATAGTCACAAGTATCACCGTACACCAACGATGACTACCACACAGTGAACAGTATCCCCCTACACCAACAATGACTCTTACACAGTGAACAGTATCCCCGTACACCAACAAAGATTCTTACAGAGTGAACAGTATCCCCGTCCACCAACAATGACTCTCATACAGAAAACAGTATCCCCGTACACCAACAATGACTCTGGTACCGTGAACAGTATCCAGGTACAACAGCAGTGATTCTGACACAGTGAACTGTATCCTTGTACACCAACATAGATTCTTACAGAGTGAACAGTATCCCCGTACAACAACAATGACTATCACACATTGAGCAGTATCCTTGAACACCATCAGTGACACATACACATTGAACAGTATCCAATAATACCAACAATGACTCTCACACAGTGAACAGTTTGAACGTACACCAACAATGACTCTGGTACCGTGAACAGTATCCATGTACAACAACAATGATTCTGAAACAGTGAACTGTATCCTTGTACACCATCAATGACAAATTCATAGTGAACAGTATCCCCGTACTACAAAAATGACTGTCACACAGTGAAAAGTATCCATTTAAACCGTCAATGACACTTACACATAGAAAAGTATCCCCGTACACGAACAATGACACATACAGTGAATAGTATCTCCATACACGAACAGTGACTCTTACACTGTGAACAGTATCCTTGTACACCATCAATGACACATACACATTGAACTGTACATCAACAATGGCTCTCACACTTTGATCAGAATCCCCGTACACCAACAATGACTCTAAAATAGGGAACATTATAATAGTACACCAACAATGCCTATCACACAGTGAACAGTATCCGCGTACACCAACAATGACACTTACACCATTAACAGTATCTCTGTACATCAACAACGGCTCTCACACAGTGAATAGAATCCCCGTACACTAACAAAGAATGTTACAGAGTGAACAGTATTCCCGTTCACCAACAATGACACTTACAGTGAATAGTATTCCCGTACACCAACAGTGACTCTTACACATTGAACTGTATCCCCGTACACCAATAAAGACTCTTACAGGGTGAACAGTATCCCCGTTCACCAACAATGACTCTCACACAGTGAAAAGTTTATCCAAACACCAACATTGACTCTTACACAGAGAACATTATCCACGTAAACCAACAAAGAATCTTACAGAGTGAACAATATTCCCGTTCACCAACAATGACACTTACAGTGAATAGTATCCCCGTACACCAACAGTGACTCTTACACATTGAACTGTATCCCCGTACACCAACAATGGCTCTCATAGAGTGAACAGTATCCCCGTACACTAACAGTGACTCTGACACAGTGAACAGTATCCCCGTACACCAACAACGGCTCTCATAGAGTGAACAGTATCCCCGTACACTAACAGTGACTCTGACACAGTGAACAGTATCCCCGTACACCAACAATGGCTCTCATAGAGTGAACAGTATCCCCGTACACTAACAGTGACACTGACACAGTGAACAGTATCCCCGTACACAAACAAAGACTCTCACACATTGAACAGTATCCCCGTACACCAACAAAGACTCTCACACAGTGAACAGTATCCACGTACTCAAACAAAGACTTTTACACAGTGAACAGTATCCTCGTACACAAACAATGACTCTCACTCAGTAAACCGTATCCACGAACACCAACAATGAATCTTACACAGTGAACAATATCCCCGTTCACCAACAATGACTCTCACACAGTGAACAGTATTCCCGTACACCAAAATTAACATTCACACAGTGAACAGTATCCCCGTACTCCAAGAATGACTCTCAAATAGTCACAAGTATCACCGTACACCAACGATGACTACCACAGAGTGAACAATATCCCCGTACACCAACAATGACTCTCACACAGTGAAAAGTATCCTTGTACACCACCAATGAAACTTACACATTAAACTGTATCCCAGTACACCAAAAATGGCCCTCACACAGTGCACAGAATCCCTGTACACCAATAATTACTCTAAAATAGTGACCATTATAATAGAACACCAACAATGCCTATCACACAGTGAACAGTCTCCGCGTACACCAACAAAGACTCTCACACAGTGAACAGTATCCGCGTACACCAGCAATGACTCTCACACAGTGAACAGTAAACTTGTACACCAAAAATTACATTCTATCGTTGAACAGTATCGTACACCCAACAATGGCTCTTAAACAGTGAACAGTATCCCCATACACCAACAATGACTCTTACACAGTGAACAGTATCCCCGTACACCAACAATGACTCTTACACAGTGAACAGTATCCCCGTACACCAACAATGACTCTTATATAGTGAACATTATTCCCTAACACCAACAATGACTCTTACACAGTGAACAGTATCCCCGTACACCAACAATGACTCTTACACAGTGAACATTATTCCCGTACACCAACAATGACTCTTCACAGTGAACAGTATCCCCTACACCAACAAAGACTCTTACACAGTGAAAAGTATCCCCGTACACCAACAATGACTCTTCACAGTGAACAGTATCCCCCTACACAAACAAAGACTCTTACACAGTGAAAAGTATCCCCGTACAACAACAATGACTCTCACACATTGAGCAGTATCCCCGTACACCAACAATGGCTCTCATAGAGTGAACAGTATCCCCGTACACTAACAGTGACTCTGACACAGTGAACAGTATCCCCGTACACCAACAAAGACTCTTACAGGGTGAACAGTATCCCTGTTCACCAACAATGACTCTCACACAGTGAAAAGTTTATGCAAACACCAACATTGACTCTTACACAGTGAACATTATCCCCGCAAACCAACAATGACTCTCACACAGTGAACAGTATCCCCGTACATCAACAAAGACTCTCACACTGTGAACAGTATCCCCGTACACCAACAAAGACTCTCACACAGTGAACAGTATCCCCGTACATCAACAAAGACTCTCACACAGTGAACAGTATCCCCGTACATCAACAAAGACTCTCACGCAGTGAACAGTATCCCCGTACATCAACAAAGACTCTCACACAGTGAACAGTATCCCCGTACTCAAACAAAGACTTTTACACAGTGAACAGTATCCTCGTACACAAACAATGACTCTCACTCAGTAAACCGTATCCACGAACACCAACAATGAATCTTACACAGTGAACAATATCCCCGTTCACCAACAATGACTCTCACACAGTGAACAGTATTCCCTTACACCAAAATTAACATTCACACAGTAAACAGTATCCCCGTACACCAAGAATGACTCTCAAATAGTCACAAGTATCACCGTACACCAACGATGACTACCACAGAGTGAACAATATCCCCGTACACCAACAATGACTCTCACACAGTGAAAAGTATCCTTGTACACCACCAATGAAACTTACACATTGAACTGTATCCCAGTACACCAAAAATGGCCCTCACACAGTGCACAGAATCCCTGTACACCAATAATTACTCTAAAATAGTGACCATTATAATAGAACACCAACAATGCCTATCACACAGTGAACAGTATCCGCGTACACCAACAATGACTCTCTCACAGTGAACAGTATCCGCGTACACCAACAATGACTCTCACACAGTGAACAGTAAACTTGTACACCAAAAATTACATTCTATCATTGAACAGTATCGTACACCCAACAATGGCTCTTAAACAGTGAACAGTATCCCCATACACCAACAATGACTCTTACACAGTGAACAGTATCCCCGTACACCAACAATGACTCTTACACAGTGAACAGTATCCCCGTACACCAACAACGACTCTTATATAGTGAACATTATTCCCTATCACCAACAATGACTCTTACACAGTGAACAGTATCCCCGTACACCAACAATGACTCTTACACAGTGAACATTATTCCCGTACACCAACAATGACTCTTCAAAGTGAACAGTATCCCCCTACACCAACAAAGACTCTAACACAGTGAAAAGTATCCCCGTACACCAACAAAGACTCTTACACAGTGAACAGTATCCCCCTACACCAACAATGACTCTCAAACATTGAACAGTATCCCCCTACACCAACATTGACTCTTACACAGTGAACAGTATCCCCGTACATCAACATTGACTCTTACACAGTGAACAGTATCCCCGTACACCAACAAAGACTCTCACACAGTGAACAGTATCCCCCTACACCAACAAAGGCTCTCACACAGTGAACAGTATCCCCGTACACCAACAAAGACTCTCACACAGTGAACAGTATCCCCGTACATCAACAAAGACTCTCACACAGTGAACAGTATCCCCGTACATAAACAAAGACTCTCACACAGTGAACAGTATACCCGTACATCAACAAAGACTCTCACACAGTGAACAGTATCCTCGTACACCAACAAAGACTCTCACACTGTGAACAGTATCCCCGTACATCAACAAAGACTCTCACACAGTGAACAGTATCCCCGTACTCAAACAAAGACTCTTACACAGTGAACAGTATCCTCGTACACAAACAATGACTCTCACTCAGTAAACCGTATCCACGAACACCAACAATGAATCTTATACAGTGAACAATATCCCCGTTCACCAACAATGACTCTCACACAGTGAACAGTATTCCCGTACACCAAAATTAACATTCACACAGTGAACAGTATCCCCGTACACCAAGAATGACTCTCAAATAGTCACCAGTATCACCGTACACCAACGATGACTACCACAGAGTGAACAATATCCCCGTACACCAACAATGACTCTCACACAGTGAAAAGTATCCTTGTACACCACCAATGAAACTTACACATTGAACTGTATTCCAGTACACCAAAAATGGCCCTCACACAGTGCACAGAATCTCCGTACACCAATAATTACTCTAAAATAGTGACCATTATGATAGAACACCAACAATGCCTATCACACAGTGAACAGTATCCGCGTACACCAACAATGACTCTCACACAGTGAACAGTATCCGCGTACACCAACAATGCCTATCACATAGTGAACAGTATCAGCGTACACCAACAATGACTCTCACACAGTGAACAGTAAACTTATACACCAAAAATTACATTCTATCATTGAACAGTATCCCTGTATACCCAACAATGGCTCTCAAACAGTGAACAGTATCCCCCTACACCAACAATGACTCTTACACAGTGAACAGAATCCCCGTACACCAACAATGACTCTTACACAGTGAACAGTATCCCCGCACACCAACAAAGACTTTCACATAGTGAACAGTATCCCCGTACACCAACAAAGACTCTCACACAGTGAACAGTATCCCCGTACACAAACAAAGACTCTTACACAGTGAATAATATCCCCCTACACCAACAAAGACTCTTACACAGTGAACAGTATCCCCCTACACCAACAATGACTCTTACACAGTGAACAGTATCCCCGGACACCAAAAATGACCCTCACACAGTGAACAGTATCCCCCTACACCAACAATGACTCTTACACAGTGAACAGTATCCCCGTACACCAACAAAGATTCTTACAGAGTGAACAGTATCCCCGTACAACAACAATGACTATCACACATTGAGCAGTATCCTTGAACACCATCAATGACACATACACAGTGAACAGTATCCAATAATACCAACAATGACTCTCACACAGTGAACAGTTTGAACGTACACCAACAATGACTCTGGTACCGTGAACAGTATCCAGGTACAACAACAATGATTCTGACACAGTGAACTGTATCCTTGTACACCATCAATGACAAATTCATAGTGAACAGTATCCCCGTACTACAAAAATGACTGTCACACAGTGAAAAGTATCCATTTAAACCGTCAATGACACTTACATATAGAAAAGTATCCCCGTACACGAACAATGACACATACAGTGAATAGTATCTCCATACACGAACAGTGACTCTTACACTGTGAACAGTATCCTTGTACACCATCAATGACACATACACATTGAACTGTACATCAACAATGGCTCTCACACTTTGATCAGAATCCCCGTACACCAACAATGACTCTAAAATAGGGAACATTATAATAGTACACCAACAATGCCTATCACACAGTGAACAGTATCCGCGTACACCAACAATGACACACCATTAACAGTATATCTGTACATCAACAACGGCTCTCACACAGTGAACAGAATCCCCGTACACTAACAAAGAATGTTACAGAGTGAACAGTATTCCCGTTCACCAACAATGACACTTACAGAGAATAGTATTCCCGTACACCAACAGTGACTCTTACACATTGAACTGTATCCCCGTACACCAACAAAGACTCTTACAGGGTGAACAGTATCCCCGTTCACCAACAATGACTCTCACACAGTGAAAAGTTTATCCAAACACCAACATTGACTCTTACACAGAGAACATTATCCCTGTAAACCAACAAAGAATCTTACAGAGTGAACAGTATTCCCGTTCACCAACAATGACACTTACAGTGAATAGTATCCCCGTACACCAACAGTGACTCTTACACATTGAACTGTATCCCCGTACACCAACAATGGCTCTCATAGAGTGAACAGTATCCCCGTACACTAACAGTGACTCTGACACAGTGAACAGTATCCCCGTACACCAACAATGGCTCTCATAGAGTGAACAGTATCCCCGTACACTAAGAGTGACACTAACACAGTGAACAGTATCCCCGTACACCAACAATGGCTCTCATAGAGTGAACAGAATCCCCGTACACTAACAGTGACTCTGACACAGTGAACAGTATCCCCGTACACCAACAATGGCTCTCATAGAGTGAACAGTATCCCCGTACACTAACAGTGACTCTGACACAGTGAACAGTATCCCCGTACACCAACAAAGACTCTTACAGGGTGAACAGTATCCCTGTTCACCAACAATGACTCTCACACAGTGAAAAGTTTATTCAAACACCAACATTGACTCTTACACAGTTAACATTATCCCCGCAAACCAACAATGACTCTCACACAGTGAACAGTATCCCCGTACATCATCAAAGACTCTCACACAGTGAACAGTATCCCCGTACACCAACAAAGACTCTCACACAGTGAACAGTATCCCCGTACATCAACAAAGACTCTCACACAGTGAACAGTATCCCCGTACATCAACAAAGAATCTCACACAGTGAACAGTATCCCCGTACACCAACAAAGACTCTCACACAGTGAAAAGTATCCCCGTACACCAACACAGACTCTTACACAGTGAACAGTATCCCCCTACACCAACAATGACTCTCAAACATTGAACAGTATCCCCCTACACCAACATTGACTCTTACACAGTGAACAGTATCCCCGTACACCAACATTGACTCTTACACAGTGAACATTATCCCCGTACACCAACAAAGACTCTCACACAGTGAACAGTATCCCCCTACACCAACAAAGGCTCTCACACAGTGAACAGTATCCCCGTACACCAACAAAGACTCTCACACAGTGAACAGTATCCCCGTACATCAACAAAGACTCTCACACAGTGAACAGTATCCCCGTACATCAACAAAGACTCTCACACAGTGAAGAGTATACCCGTACATCAACAAAGACTCTCACACAGTGAACAGTATCCTCGTACACCAACAAAGACTCTCACACAGTGAACAGTATCCCCGTACATCAACAAAGACTCTCACACAGTGAACAGTATCCCCGTACTCAAACAAAGACTCTTACACAGTGAACAGTATCCTCGTACACAAACAATGACTCTCACTCAGTAAACAGTATCCACGAACACCAACAATGAATCTTATACAGTGAACAATATCCCCGTTCACCAACAATGACTCTCACACAGTGAACAGTATTCCCGTACACCAAAATTAACATTCACACAGTGAACAGTATCCCCGTACACCAAGAATGACTCTCAAATAGTCACCAGTATCACCGTACACCAACGATGACTACCACAGAGTGAACAATATCCCCGTACACCAACAATGACTCTCACACAGTGAAAAGTATCCTTGTACACCACCAATGAAACTTACACATTGAACTGTATTCCAGTACACCAAAAATGGCCCTCACACAGTGCACAGTATCTCCGTACACCAATAATTACTCTAAAATAGTGACCATTATGATAGAACACCAACAATGCCTATCACACAGTGAACAGTATCCGCGTACACCAACAATGACTCTCACACAGTGAACAGTATCCGCGTACACCAACAATGCCTATCACATAGTGAACAGTATCAGCGTACACCAACAATGACTCTCACACAGTGAACAGTAAACTTATACACCAAAAATTACATTCTATCATTGAACAGTATCCCTGTATACCCAACAATGGCTCTCAAACAGTGAACAGTATCCCCCTACACCAACAATGACTCTTACACAGTGAACAGAATCCCCGTACACCAACAATGACTCTTACACAGTGAACAGTATCCCCGCACACCAACAAAGACTTTCACATAGTGAACAGTATCCCCGTACACCAACAAAGACCCTCACACAGTGAACAGTATCCCCGTACACAAACAAAGACTCTTACACAGTGAATAATATCCCCCTACACCAACAAAGACTCTTACACAGTGAACAGTATCCCCCTACACCAACAATGACTCTTACACAGTGAACAGTATCCCCGGACACCAAAAATGACCCTCACACAGTGAACAGTATCCCCCTACACCAACATGACTCTTACACAGTGAACAGTATCCCCGTACACCAACAAAGATTCTTACAGAGTGAACAGTATCCCCGTACAACAACAATGACTATCACACATTGAGCAGTATCCTTGAACACCATCAATGACACATACACAGTGAACAGTATCCAATAATACCAACAATGACTCTCACACAGTGAACAGTTTGAACGTACACCAACAATGACTCTGGTACCGTGAACAGTATCCAGGTACAACAACAATGATTCTGACACAGTGAACTGTATACAAAAATGACTAGTGAACAGTATCCACAATGACACTTACAATGTACACGAACAATTACATAGTGAACAGTATCTGTGAACACCGTATCTACACATACACATTGAACTGTACATCAACAATGGCTCTCACACTTTGATCAGAATCCCCGTACACCAACAATGACTCTAAAATAGGGAACATTATAATAGTACACCAACAATGCCTATCACACAGTGAACAGTATCCGCGTACACCAACAATGACACTTACACCATTAACAGTATCTCTGTACATCAACAACGGCTCTCACACAGTGAACAGAATCCCCGTACACTAACAAAGAATGTTACAGAGTGAACAGTATTCCCGTTCACCAACAATGACACTTACAGAGAATAGTATTCCCGTACACCAACAGTGACTCTTACACATTGAACTGTATCCCCGTACACCAACAAAGACTCTTACAGGGTGAACAGTATCCCCGTTCACCAACAATGACTCTCACACAGTGAAAAGTTTATCCAAACACCAACATTGACTCTTACACAGAGAACATTATCCCTGTAAACCAACAAAGAATCTTACAGAGTGAACAGTATTCCCGTTCACCAACAATGACACTTACAGTGAATAGTATCCCCGTACACCAACAGTGACTCTTACACATTGAACTGTATCCCCGTACACCAACAATGGCTCTCATAGAGTGAACAGTATCCCCGTACACTAACAGTGACTCTGACACAGTGAACAGTATCCCCGTACACCAACAATGGCTCTCATAGAGTGAACAGTATCCCCGTACACTAAGAGTGACACTGACACAGTGAACAGTATCCCCGTACACCAACAATGGCTCTCATAGAGTGAACAGAATCCCCGTACACTAACAGTGACTCTGACACAGTGAACAGTATCCCCGTACACCAACAATGGCTCTCATAGAGTGAACAGTATCCCCGTACACTAACAGTGACTCTGACACAGTGAACAGTATCCCCGTACACCAACAAAGACTCTTACAGGGTGAACAGTATCCCTGTTCACCAACAATGACTCTCACACAGTTAAAAGTTTATGCAAACACCAACATTGACTCTTACACAGTGAACATTATCTCCGCAAACCAACAATGACTCTCACACAGTGAACAGTATCCCCGTACATCAACAAAGACTCTCACACTGTGAACAGTATCCCCGTACACCAACAAAGACTCTCACACAGTGAACAGTATCCCCGTACATCAACAAAGACTCTCACACAGTGAACAGTATCCCCGTACATCAACAAAGACTCTCACACAGTGAACAGTATCCCCGTACATCAACAAAGACTCTCACACAGTGAACAGTATCCCCGTACTCAAACAAAGACTTTTACACAGTGAACAGTATCCTCGTACACAAACAATGACTCTCACTCAGTAAACCGTATCCACGAACACCAACAATGAATCTTACACAGTGAACAATATCCCCGTTCACCAACAATGACTCTCACACAGTGAACAGTATTCCCTTACACCAAAATTAACATTCACACAGTAAACAGTATCCCCGTACACCAAGAATGACTCTCAAATAGTCACAAGTATCACCGTACACCAACGATGACTACCACAGAGTGAACAATATCCCCGTACACCAACAATGACTCTCACACAGTGAAAAGTATCCTTGTACACCACCAATGAAACTTACACATTGAACTGTATCCCAGTACACCAAAAATGGCCCTCACACAGTGCACAGAATCCCAGTACACCAATAATTACTCTAAAATAGTGACCATTATAATAGAACACCAACAATGCCTATCACACAGTGAACAGTATCCGCGTACACCAACAATGACTCTCACACAGTGAACAGTATCCGCGTACACCAACAATGACTCTCACACAGTGAACAGTAAACTTGTACACCAAAAATTACATTCTAAACATTGAACAGTATCGTATTACATTCTATTAAACAGTGAACAGTATCGTACACCCAACGTAAACAGTGAACAGTATCCCCATACACCAACAATGACTCTTACACAGTGAACAGTATCCCCGTACACCAACAATGACTCTTACACAGTGAACAGTATCCCCGTACACCAACAACGACTCTTATATAGTGAACATTATTCCCTATCACCAACAATGACTCTTACACAGTGAACAGTATCCCCGTACACCAACAATGACTCTTACACAGTGAACATTATTCCCGTACACCAACAATGACTCTTCAAAGTGAACAGTATCCCCCTACACCAACAAAGACTCTAACACAGTGAAAAGTATCCCCGTACACCAACAAAGACTCTTACACAGTGAACAGTATCCCCCTACACCAACAATGACTCTCAAACATTGAACAGTATCCCCCTACACCAACATTGACTCTTACACAGTGAACAGTATCCCCGTACACCAACATTGACTCTTACACAGTGAACAGTATCCCCGTACACCAACAAAGACTCTCACACAGTGAACAGTATCCCCCTACACCAACAAAGGCTCTCACACAGTGAACAGTATCCCCGTACACCAACAAAGACTCTCACACAGTGAACAGTATCCCCGTACATCAACAAAGACTCTCACACAGTGAACAGTATCCCCGTACATAAACAAAGACTCTCACACAGTGAACAGTATACCCGTACATCAACAAAGACTCTCACACAGTGAACAGTATCCTCGTACACCAACAAAGACTCTCACACTGTGAACAGTATCCCCGTACATCAACAAAGACTCTCACACAGTGAACAGTATCCCCGTACTCAAACAAAGACTCTTACACAGTGAACAGTATCCTCGTACACAAACAATGACTCTCACTCAGTAAACCGTATCCACGAACACCAACAATGAATCTTATACAGTGAACAATATCCCCGTTCACCAACAATGACTCTCACACAGTGAACAGTATTCCCGTACACCAAAATTAACATTCACACAGTGAACAGTATCCCCGTACACCAAGAATGACTCTCAAATAGTCACCAGTATCACCGTACACCAACGATGACTACCACAGAGTGAACAATATCCCCGTACACCAACAATGACTCTCACACAGTGAAAAGTATCCTTGTACACCACCAATGAAACTTACACATTGAACTGTATTCCAGTACACCAAAAATGGCCCTCACACAGTGCACAGAATCTCCGTACACCAATAATTACTCTAAAATAGTGACCATTATGATAGAACACCAACAATGCCTATCACACAGTGAACAGTATCCGCGTACACCAACAATGACTCTCACACAGTGAACAGTATCCGCGTACACCAACAATGCCTATCACATAGTGAACAGTATCAGCGTACACCAACAATGACTCTCACACAGTGAACAGTAAACTTATACACCAAAAATTACATTCTATCATTGAACAGTATCCCTGTATACCCAACAATGGCTCTCAAACAGTGAACAGTATCCCCCTACACCAACAATGACTCTTACACAGTGAACAGAATCCCCGTACACCAACAATGACTCTTACACAGTGAACAGTATCCCCGCACACCAACAAAGACTTTCACATAGTGAACAGTATCCCCGTACACCAACAAAGACTCTCACACAGTGAACAGTATCCCCGTACACAAACAAAGACTCTTACACAGTGAATAATATCCCCCTACACCAACAAAGACTCTTACACAGTGAACAGTATCCCCCTACACCAACAATGACTCTTACACAGTGAACAGTATCCCCGGACACCAAAAATGACCCTCACACAGTGAACAGTATCCCCCTACACCAACAATGACTCTTACACAGTGAACAGTATCCCCGTACACCAACAAAGATTCTTACAGAGTGAACAGTATCCCCGTACAACAACAATGACTATCACACATTGAGCAGTATCCTTGAACACCATCAATGACACATACACAGTGAACAGTATCCAATAATACCAACAATGACTCTCACACAGTGAACAGTTTGAACGTACACCAACAATGACTCTGGTACCGTGAACAGTATCCAGGTACAACAACAATGATTCTGACACAGTGAACTGTATCCTTGTACACCATCAATGACAAATTCATAGTGAACAGTATCCCCGTACTACAAAAATGACTGTCACACAGTGAAAAGTATCCATTTAAACCGTCAATGACACTTACATATAGAAAAGTATCCCCGTACACGAACAATGACACATACAGTGAATAGTATCTCCATACACGAACAGTGACTCTTACACTGTGAACAGTATCCTTGTACACCATCAATGACACATACACATTGAACTGTACATCAACAATGGCTCTCACACTTTGATCAGAATCCCCGTACACCAACAATGACTCTAAAATAGGGAACATTATAATAGTACACCAACAATGCCTATCACACAGTGAACAGTATCCGCGTACACCAACAATGACACTTACACCATTAACAGTATCTCTGTACATCAACAACGGCTCTCACACAGTGAACAGAATCCCCGTACACTAACAAAGAATGTTACAGAGTGAACAGTATTCCCGTTCACCAACAATGACACTTACAGAGAATAGTATTCCCGTACACCAACAGTGACTCTTACACATTGAACTGTATCCCCGTACACCAACAAAGACTCTTACAGGGTGAACAGTATCCCCGTTCACCAACAATGACTCTCACACAGTGAAAAGTTTATCCAAACACCAACATTGACTCTTACACAGAGAACATTATCCCGTAAACCAACAAAGAATCTTACAGAGTGAACAGTATTCCCGTTCACCAACAATGACACTTACAGTGAATAGTATCCCCGTACACCAACAGTGACTCTTACACATTGAACTGTATCCCCGTACACCAACAATGGCTCTCATAGAGTGAACAGTATCCCCGTACACTAACAGTGACTCTGACACAGTGAACAGTATCCCCGTACACCAACAATGGCTCTCATAGAGTGAACAGTATCCCCGTACACTAAGAGTGACACTAACACAGTGAACAGTATCCCCGTACCCCAACAATGGCTCTCATAGAGTGAACAGAATCCCCGTACACTAACAGTGACTCTGACACAGTGAACAGTATCCCCGTACACCAACAATGGCTCTCATAGAGTGAACAGTATCCCCGTACACTAACACTGACTCTGACACAGTGAACAGTATCCCCGTACACCAACAAAGACTCTTACAGGGTGAACAGTATCCCTGTTCACCAACAATGACTCTCACACAGTGAAAAGTTTATTCAAACACCAACATTGACTCTTACACAGTTAACATTATCCCCGCAAACCAACAATGACTCTCACACAGTGAACAGTATCCCCGTACATCATCAAAGACTCTCACACAGTGAACAGTATCCCCGTACACCAACAAAGACTCTCACACAGTGAACAGTATCCCCGTACATCAACAAAGACTCTCACACAGTGAACAGTATCCCCGTACATCAACAAAGACTCTCACACAGTGAACAGTATCCCCGTACATCAACAAAGACTCTCACACAGTGAACAGTATCCCCGTACTCAAACAAAGACTTTTACACAGTGAACAGTATCCTCGTACACAAACAATGACTCTCACTCAGTAAACCGTATCCACGAACACCATCAATGAATCTTACACAGTGAACAATATCCCCGTTCACCAACAATGACTCTCACACAGTGAACAGTATTCCCGTACACCAAAATTAACATTCACACAGTGAACAGTATCCCCGTACACCAAGAATGACTCTCAAATAGTCACAAGTATCACCGTACACCAACGATGACTACCACAGAGTGAACAATATCCCCGTACACCAACAATGACTCTCACACAGTGAAAAGTATCCTTGTACACCACCAATGAAATTTACACATTGAACTGTATCCCAGTACACCAAAAATGGCCCTCACACAGTGCACAGAATCCCTGTACACCAATAATTACTCTAAAATAGTGACCATTATAATAGAACACCAACAATGCCTATCACACAGTGAACAGTATCCGCGTACACCAACAATGACTCTCTCACAGTGAACAGTATCCGCGTACACCAACAATGACTCTCACACAGTGAACAGTAAACTTGTACACCAAAAATTACATTCTATCATTGAACAGTATCGTACACCCAACAATGGCTCTTAAACAGTGAACAGTATCCCCATACACCAACAATGACTCTTACACAGTGAACAGTATCCCCGTACACCAACAATGACTCTTACACAGTGAACAGTATCCCCGTACACCAACAATGACTCTTATATAGTGAACATTATTCCCTAACACCAACAATGACTCTTACACAGTGAACAGTATCCCCGTACACCAACAAAGATTCTTACAGAGTGAACAGTATCCCCGTCCACCAACAATGACTCTCACACAGAAAACAGTATCCCCGTACACCAACAATGACTCTGGTACCGTGAACAGTATCCAGGTACAACAGCAGTGATTCTGACACAGTGAACTGTATCCTTGTACACCAACATAGATTCTTACAGAGTGAACAGTATCCCCGTACAACAACAATGACTCTCACACATCAGTGAGAACAGTATCCTTGAACACCATCAGTGACAGTACATACAACAGTGATTCTGACACAGTGAATTGTATCCTTGTACACCAACAAAGATTCTTACAGAGTGAACAGTATCCCCGTACAACAACAATGACTCTCACACATTGAGCAGTATCCTTGAACACCATCAATGACACATACACAGTGAACAGTATCCAATAATACCAACAATGACTCTCACACAGCGAACAGTTTGAACGTACACCAACAATGACTCTGGTACCGTGAACAGTATCCAGGTACAACAACAATGATTCTGACACAGTGAACTGTATCCTTGTACACCATCAATGACAAATTCATAGTGAACAGTATCCCCGTACTACAAAAATGACTGTCACACAGTGAAAAGTATCCATTTAAACCGTCAATGACACTTACACATAGAAAAGTATCCCCGTACACGAACAATGACACATACAGTGAATAGTATCTCCATACACGAACAGTGACTCTTACACTGTGAACAGTATCCTTGTACACCATCAATGACACATACACATTGAACTGTACATCAACAATGGCTCTCACACTTTGATCAGAATCCCCGTACACCAACAATGACTCTAAAATAGGGAACATTATAATAGTACACCAACAATGCCTATCACACAGTGAACAGTATCCGCGTACACCAACAATGACACTTACACCATTAACAGTATCACTGTACATCAACAACGGCTCTCACGCAGTGAACAGAATCCCCGTACACTAACAAAGAATGTTACAGAGTGAACAGTATTCCCGTTCACCAACAATGACACTTACAGTGAATAGTATCCCCGTACACCAACAGTGACTCTTACACATTGAACTGTATCCCCGTACACCAACAAAGACTCTTACAGGGTGATCAGTATCCCCGTTCACCAACAATGACTCTGACACAGTGAAAAGTTTATCCAAACACCAACATTGACTCTTACACAGTGAACATTATCTCTGTAAACCAACAAAGAATCTTACAGAGTGAACAGTATTCCCGTTCACCAACAATGACACTTACAGTGAATAGTATCCCCGTACACCAACAGTGACTCTTACACATTGAACTGTATCCCCGTACACCAACAATGGCTCTCATAGAGTGAACAGTATCCCCGTACACTAACAGTGACTCTGACACAGTGAACAGTATCCCCGTACACCAACAACGGCTCTCATAGAGTGAACAGTATCCCCGTACACTAACAGTGACTCTGACACAGTGAACAGTATCCCCGTACACCAACAATGGCTCTCATAGAGTGAACAGTATCCCCGTACACTAACAGTGACACTGACACAGTGAACAGTATCCCCGTACACCAACAATGGCTCTCATAGAGTGAACAGTATCCCCGTACACAAACAGTGACACTGACACATTGAACAGTATCCCCGTACACCAACAA
>JAHLWY010001159.1:0-26939 GCA_020002185.1 Paraescarpia echinospica | reverse complement strand
AACCACCCTACCAAGTCTTGTACTTCACGAGACTCACAGTCTTGACACACATCGGGGAAAGGTATGTTAACCACCCTACAAAGTCTTGTACTTCACGAGACTCATTGTCACAAAACACTTCGGAGAAAGGTATGTTAACAACCCTACCAAGTCTTGTACTTCACGAGACTCACAGTCACCACACACATCGGGGAAAGGGGTGTTAACCACCCTACCAAGTCTTGTACTTCACGAGACTCACAGTCACGACACACATCGGGGAAAGGTGTGTTAACCACCCTACCAAGTCTTGTACTTCACGAGACTCGGTCACCACACACTTCGGAGAAAGGGGTGTAAACCACCCTACCAAGTCTTGTACTTCACGAGACTCACAGTCACGACACACTTCGGGGAAAGGTATGTTAACCACCCTACTAAGTCTTGTACTTCACGAGACTCATTGTCACAAAACACTTCGGGGAAAGGTATGTTAACCACCCTACTAAGTCTTGTACTTCACGAGACTCACTGTCACAAAACACTTCGGGGAAAGGGGTGTTAACCACCGTACCAAGTATTGTTCTTCACGAGACTCACAGTCATCACACACTTCGGGGAAAGGGGTGTTAACCACCCTACCAAGTCTTGTACTTCACGAGACTCGGTCACCACACACTTCGGAGAAAGGGGTGTAAACCACCCTATCAAGTCTTGTACTTCACGAGACTCACAGTCACGACACACTTCGGGGAAAGGTATGTTAACCACCCTACTAAGTCTTGTACTTCACGAGACTCATTGTCACAAAACACTTCGGGGAAAGGTATGTTAACCACCCTACCAAGTCTTGTACTTCACGAGACTCACTGCCACAAAACACATCGGGGAAAGGGGTGTTATCCACCGTACCAAGTATTGTACTTCACGAGACTCACAGTCATCACACACTTTGGGGAAAGGGGTGTTAACCACCCTACTAAGTCTTGTACTTCACGAGACTCATTGTCACAAAACACTTCGGGGAAAGGTATGTTAACCACCCTACCAAGTCTTGTACTTCACGAGACTCACTGTCACAAAACACTTCGGGGAAAGGGGTGTTAACCACCCTACCACGTCTTGTACTTCACGAGACTCACAGTCACCACACACTTCGGGGAAAGGGGTGTTAACCACCCTACCAAGTCTTGTACTTCACGAGACTCACTGTCACGAAACACTTCGGGGAAAGGGGTGTTAACCACCCTACCAAGTCTTGTACTTCACGAGACTCACAGTCACGACACACATCGGGGAAAGGGGTGTTAACCACCCTACCAAGTCGTGTACTTCACGAGACTCACAGTCACCACACACTTTGGGGAAAGGGGTGTTAACCACCCTACCAAGTTTTGTACTTCACGAGACTCACAGTCACCACACACTTCGGGGAAAGGGGTGTTAACCACCCTACCACGTCTTGTACTTCACGAGACTCCCAGTCACGACACACTTCGGGGAAAGGTATGTTAACCACCCTACCAAGTCTTGTACTTCACGAGACTCACTGTCACAAAACACTTCGGGGAAAGGTATATTAACCACCCGACCAAGTCTTGTACTTCACGAGACTCACTGTCACGAAACACTTCGGGGAAAGAGGTGTTAACCACCCTACCAAGTGTTGTACTTCACGAGACTCACAGTCACCACACACTTCAGGGAAAGGGGTGTTAACCACCCTACCAAGTCTTGTACTTCACGAGACTCAGTCACCACACACTTCAGAGAAATGGGTGTAAACCACCCTACCAAGTCTTGTACTTCACGAGACTCACAGTCTTGACACACATCGGGGAAAGTGGTGTTAACCACCCCACCAAGTCATGTACTTCACGAGACTCAGTCACCACACACTTCGGAGAAAGGGGTGTAAACCACCCTACCACGTCTTGTACTTCACGAGACTCACAGTCACCACACACTTCGGGGAAAGGGGTGTTAACCACCGTACCAAGTCTTGTACTTCACGAGACTCACAGTCACCACACACTTCGGGGAAAGGTATATTAACCACCCGACCAAGTCTTGTACTTCACGAGAATCACTGTCACGAAACACTTCGGGGAAAGAGGTGTTAACCACCCTACCAAGTCTTGTACTTCACGAGACTCAGTCACCACACACTTCGGAGAAAGGGGTGTAAACCACCCTACCAAGTCTTGTACTTCACGAGACTCACAGTCTTGACACACATCGGGGAAAGTGGTGTTAACCACCCTACCAAGTCATGTACTTCACGAGACTCAGTCACCACACACTTCGGAGAAAGGGGTGTAAACCACCCTACCAAGTCTTGTACTTCACGAGACTCACAGTCACGACACACTTCGGGGAAAGGTATGTTAACCACCCTACCAAGTCTTGTACTTCACGAGACTCACTGTCACAAAACACTTCGGGGAAAGGGGTGTTAAACACCCTACCAAGTCTTGTACTTCACGAGACTCACAGTCACCACACACTTCAGGGAAAGGGGTGTTAACCACCCTACCAAGTCATGTACTTCACGAGAGTCAGTCACCACACACTTCGGAGAAAGGGGTGTAAACCACCCTACCAAGTCTTGTACTTCACGAGACACACAGTCACAACACACTTCGGGGAAAGGTATATTAACCACCCGACCAAGTATTGTACTTCACGAGACTCACTTTCACGAAACACTTCGGGGAAAGAGGTGTTAACCACCATACCAAGTCTTGTACTTCACGAGACTCACAGTCACGACACACATCGGGGAAAGGGGTGTTAACCACCCTACCAAGTCGTGTACTTCACGAGACTCGCAGTCACCACACACTTTGGGGAAAGGGGTGTTAACCATCCTACCAAGTTTTGTACTTCACGAGACTCACAGTCACCACACACTTCGGGGAAAGGGGTGTTAACCACCCTACCACGTCTTGTACTTCACGAGACTCACAGTCACCACACACTTCGGGGAAAGGGGTGTTAACCACCCTACCAAGTCTTGTACTTCACGAGACTCACAGTCACCACACACTTCAGGGAAAGGGGTGTTAACCACCGTACCAAGTCTTGTACTTCACGAGACTCACAGTCACCACACACTTTGGGGAAAGGGGTGTTAACCACCCTACCAAGTCTTGTACTTCACGAGACTCACAGTCACCACACACATCGGGGAAAGGGGTGTTAACCACCCTACCAAGTCTTGTACTTCACGAGACTCGGTCACCACACACTTCGGAGAAAGGGGTGTAAACCACCCTACCAAGTCTTGTACTTCACGAGACTCACAGTCACGACACACTTCGGGGAAAGGTATGTTAACCACCCTACTAAGTCTTGTACTTCACGAGACTCATTGTCACAAAACACTTCGGGGAAAGGTATGTTAACCACCCTACCAAGTCTTGTACTTCACGAGACTCACTGCCACAAAACACTTCGGGGAAAGGGGTGTTAACCACCGTACCAAGTATTGTACTTCACGAGACTCACAGTCATCACACACTTTGGGGAAAGTGGTGTTAACCACCCTACTAAGTCTTGTACTTCACGAGACTCATTGTCACAAAACACTTCGGGGAAAGGTATGTTAACCACCCTACCAAGTCTTGTACTTCACGAGACTCACTGTCACAAAACACTTCGGGGAAAGGGGTGTTAACCACCCTACCACGTCTTGTACTTCACGAGACTCACAGTCACCACACACTTCGGGGAAAGGGGTGTTAACCACCCTACCAAGTCTTGTACTTCACGAGACTCACTGTCACGAAACACTTCGGGGAAAGGGGTGTTAACCACCCTACCAAGTCTTGTACTTCACGAGACTCACAGTCACGACACACATCGGGGAAAGGGGTGTTAACCACCCTACCAAGTCGTGTACTTCACGAGACTCACAGTCACCACACACTTTGGGGAAAGGGGTGTTAACCACCCTACCAAGTTTTGTACTTCACGAGACTCACAGTCACCACACACTTCGGGGAAAGGGGTGTTAACCACCCTACCACGTCTTGTACTTCACGAGACTCCCAGTCACGACACACTTCGGGGAAAGGTATGTTAACCACCCTACCAAGTCTTGTACTTCACGAGACTCACTGTCACAAAACACATCGGGGAAAGGGGTGTTAACCACCCTACCAAGTCTTGTACTTCACGAGACTCACTGTCACAAAACACTTCGGGGAAAGGTATGTTAACCACCCTACCAAGTCTTGTACTTCACGAGACTCACTGTCACAAAACACTTCGGGGAAAGGGGTGTTAACCACCCTACCACGTCTTGTACTTCACGAGACTCACTGTCACAAAACACTTCGGGGAAAGGTATGTTAACCACCCTACCAAGTATTGTACTTCACGAGACTCACTGTCACAAAACACTTCGGGGAAAGGGGTGTTAACCACCCTACCAAGTCTTGTACTTCACGAGACTCGCAGTCACCATACACTTCAGGGAAAGGGGTGTTAACCACCCTACCAAGTCTTGTACTTCACGAGACTCACAGTCACCACACACATCGGGGAAAGGGGTGTTAACCACCCTACCAAGTCTTGTACTTCACGAGACTCACATTCACGACACACATCGGGGAAAGGTGTGTTAACCACCCTACCAAGTCTTGTACTTCACGAGACTCGGTCACCACACACTTCGGAGAAAGGGGTGTTAACCACCCTACCAAGTCTTGTACTTCACGAGACTCACTGTCACAAAACACTTCGGGGAAAGGGGTGTTAACCACCGTACCAAGTATTGTACTTCACGAGACTCACAGTCATCACACACTTTGTGGAAAGGGGTGTTAACCACCGTACCAAGTCTTGTACTTCACGAGACTCACTGTCACAAAACACTTCGGGGAAAGGTATATTAACCACCCGACCAAGTCTTGTACTTCACGAGACTCACTGTCACGAAACACTTCGGGGAAAGGGGTGTTAACCACCCTACCAAGTCTTGTACTTCACGAGACTCGCAGTCACCACACACTTCAGGGAAAGGGGTGTTAACCACCCTACCAAGTCTTGTACTTCACGAGACACACAGTCACAACACACTTCGGGGAAAGGGGTTTTAACCACCCAACCAAGTCTTGTACTTCACGAGACTCCCAGTCACGACACACTTCGGGGAAAGGTATGTTAACCACCCTACCAAGTCTTGTACTTCACGAGACTCACTGTCACAAAACACTTCGGGGAAAGGGGTGTTAACCACCCTACCAAGTCTTGTACTTCACGAGACTCATTGTCACAAAACACTTCGGGGAAAGGTATGTTAACCACCCTACCAAGTCTTGTACTTCACGAGACTCACTGCCACAAAACACTTCGGGGAAAGGGGTGTTAACCACCGTACCAAGTATTGTACTTCACGAGACTCACAGTCATCACACACTTTGGGGAAAGGGGTGTTAACCACCCTACTAAGTCTTGTACTTCACGAGACTCATTGTCACAAAACACTTCGGGGAAAGGTATGTTAACCACCCTACCAAGTCTTGTACTTCACGAGACTCACTGTCACAAAACACTTCGGGGAAAGGGGTGTTAACCACCGTACCAAGTATTGTACTTCACGAGACTCACAGTCATCACACACTTTGGGGAAAGGGGTGTTAACCACCGTACCAAGTCTTGTACTTCACGAGACTCACTGTCACAAAACACTTCGGGGAAAGGTATATTAACCACCCGACCAAGTCTTGTACTTCACGAGACTCACTGTCACGGAACACTTCTGGGAAAGGGGTGTTAACCACCCTACCAAGTCTTGTACTTCACAAGACTCACAGTCACCACACACTTTGGGGAAAGGGGTGTTAACCACCCTACCAAGTCATGTATTTCACGAGACTCACAGTCACCACACACTTCAGGGAAAGGGGTGTTAACCACCGTACCAAGTCTTGTACTTCACGAGACTCACAGTCACCACACACTTCGGGGAAAGGTATATTAACCACCCGACCAAGTCTTGTACTTCACGAGACTCACTGTCACGAAACACTTCGGGGAAAGAGGTGTTAACCACCCTACCAAGTCTTGTACTTCACGAGACTCAGTCACCACACACTTCGGAGAAAGGGGTGTAAACCACCCTACCAAGTCTTGTACTTCACGAGACTCACAGTCTTGACACACATCGGGGAAAGTGGTGTTAACCACCCTACCAAGTCATGTACTTCACGAGACTCAGTCACCACACACTTCGGAGAAAGGGGTGTAAACCACCCTACCAAGTCTTGTACTTCACGAGACTCACAGTCACGACACACTTCGGGGAAAGGTATGTTAACCACCCTACCAAGTCTTGTACTTCACGAGACTCACTGTCACAAAACACTTCGGGGAAAGGGGTGTTAAACACCCTACCAAGTCTTGTACTTCACGAGACTCACAGTCACCACACACTTCAGGGAAAGGGGTGTTAACCACCCTACCAAGTCATGTACTTCACGAGAGTCAGTCACCACACACTTCGGAGAAAGGGGTGTAAACCACCCTACCAAGTCTTGTACTTCACGAGACACACAGTCACAACACACTTCGGGGAAAGGTATATTAACCACCCGACCAAGTATTGTACTTCACGAGACTCACTTTCACGAAACACTTCGGGGAAAGAGGTGTTAACCACCATACCAAGTCTTGTACTTCACGAGACTCACAGTCACGACACACATCGGGGAAAGGGGTGTTAACCACCCTACCAAGTCGTGTACTTCACGAGACTCGCAGTCACCACACACTTTGGGGAAAGGGGTGTTAACCATCCTACCAAGTTTTGTACTTCACGAGACTCACAGTCACCACACACTTCGGGGAAAGGGGTGTTAACCACCCTACCACGTCTTGTACTTCACGAGACTCACAGTCACCACACACTTCGGGGAAAGGGGTGTTAACCACCCTACCAAGTCTTCAGCAGGGCTCCGTGCCACTTCGGGGAAGGGTGTTAACCACCGCGTACCGAAGTCTTATTGCTTCACGAGAGGACTCGCAGTCACCACACTTCAGGGAAAGGTGTTAACCGCCTACCAAGTCTTGTGCTTACCGGACTCACAGTCACCACACACATCGGGAAAGGTGTTAACCACCCTACCAAGTCTTGTACTTCGCGAGACTCGGTCGCCACACTTCGGAGAAAGGGTGCCAAACCACCCTACCAAGTCTTATTGCTTGCAGGACTCACCTCACGACACACTTCGGAAGGTATGTTAACCACCCTGCTAAGTCTTGTACTTCACGAGACTCACAGTCATCACACACTTCGGGGAAAGGGGTGTTAACCACCCTACCAAGTCTTGTACTTCACGAGACTCGGTCACCACACACTTCGGAGAAAGGGGTGTAAACCACCCTACCAAGTCTTGTACTTCACGAGACTCACAGTCACGACACACTTCGGGGAAAGGGATGTTAACCACCCTACTAAGTCTTGTACTTCACGAGACTCATTGTCACAAAACACTTCGGGGAAAGGTATGTTAACCACCCTACCAAGTCTTGTACTTCACGAGACTCACTGCCACAAAACACTTCGGGGAAAGGGGTGTTAACCACCGTACCAAGTATTGTACTTCACGAGACTCACAGTCATCACACACTTTGGGGAAAGGGGTGTTAACCACCGTACCAAGTCTTGTACTTCACGAGACTCACTGTCATCACACACTTTGGGGAAAGGGGTGTTAACCACCCTACCAAGTCTTGTACTTCACGAGACTCACAGTCACCACACACTTTGGGGAAAGGGGTGTTAACCACCCTACCAAGTCTTGTACTTCACGAGACACACAGTCACAACACACTTCGGGGAAAGGGGTTTTAACCACCCTACCAAGTCTTGTACTTCACGAGACTCACAGGCACGACACACAACGGGGAAAGGGGTGTTAACCACCCTACCAAATCATGTACTTTACGAGACTCAGTCACCACACACTTCGGAGAAAGGGGTGTAAACCACCCTACCAAGTATTGTACTTCACGAGACTCACAGTCACAACACACACTTCAGGGAAAGGGGTGTTAACCACCATACCAAGTCTTGTACTTCACGAGACTCAAAGTCACCAAACACTTCGGGGAAAGGGGTGTTAACCACCCTACCAAGTCTTGTACTTTACGAGACTCACAGTCACGACACACTTCGAGGAAAGGGGTATTAACCATCGTACCAAGTCTTGTACTTCACGAGAGGCTCACATTCACCACACACTTCGGGGAAAGGGGTGTTAACCACCCTACCAAGTCTTGTACTTCACGAGACTCACAGTCACCACACACGTCGGGGAAAGGGGTGTTAACCACCCTACCAAGTCTTGTACTTCACGAGACTCACTGTCACAAAACACTTCGGGGAAAGAGGTGTTAACCACCGTACCAAGTATTATACTTCACGAGACTCACAGTCATCACACACTTTGGGGAAAGGGGTGTTAACCACCGTACCAAGTCTTGTACTTCACGAGACTCACTGTCACAAAACACTTCGGGGAAAGGTATATTAACCACCCGACCAAGTCTTGTACTTCACGAGACTCACTGTCACGAAACACTTCGGGGAAAGGGGTGTTAACCACCCTACCAAGTCTTGTACTTCACGAGACTCGCAGTCACCACACACTTCAGGGAAAGGGGTGTTAACCACCCTACCAAGTCTTGTACTTCACGAGACACACAGTCACAACACACTTCGGGGAAAGGGGTTTTAACCACCCAACCAAGTCTTGTACTTCACGAGACTCCCAGTCACGACACACTTCGGGGAAAGGTATGTTAACCACCCTACCAAGTCTTGTACTTCACGAGACTCACTGTCACAAAACACTTCGGGGAAAGGGGTGTTAACCACCCTACCAAGTCTTGTACTTCACGAGACTCATTGTCACAAAACACTTCGGGGAAAGGTATGTTAACCACCCTACCAAGTCTTGTACTTCACGAGACTCACTGCCACAAAACACTTCGGGGAAAGGGGTGTTAACCACCGTACCAAGTATTGTACTTCACGAGACTCACAGTCATCACACACTTTGGGGAAAGGGGTGTTAACCACCCTACTAAGTCTTGTACTTCACGAGACTCATTGTCACAAAACACTTCGGGGAAAGGTATGTTAACCACCCTACCAAGTCTTGTACTTCACGAGACTCACTGTCACAAAACACTTCGGGGAAAGGGGTGTTAACCACCGTACCAAGTATTGTACTTCACGAGACTCACAGTCATCACACACTTTGGGGAAAGGGGTGTTAACCACCGTACCAAGTCTTGTACTTCACGAGACTCACTGTCACAAAACACTTCGGGGAAAGGTATATTAACCACCCGACCAAGTCTTGTACTTCACGAGACTCACTGTCACGGAACACTTCTGGGAAAGGGGTGTTAACCACCCTACCAAGTCTTGTACTTCACAAGACTCGCAGTCACCACACACTTCAGGGAAAGGGGTGTTAACCACCCTACCAAGTCTTGTACTTCACGAGACACACAGTCACAACACACTTCGGGGAAAGGGGTTTTAACCACCCAAACAAGTCTTGTACTTCACGAGACTCACAGTCACGACACACATCGGGGAAAGGGGTGTTATCCACCCTACCAAGTCTTGTACTTCACGAGACTCAGTCACCACACACTTCGGAGAAAGGGGTGTAAACCACCCTACAAAGTCTTGTACTTCACGAGACTCACAGTCACGACACACTTCGGGGAAAGGTATGTTAACCACCCTACCAAGTCTTGTACTTCACGAGACTCACTGTCACAAAACACTTCGGGGAAAGGGGTGTTAACCACCCTACCAAGTCTTGTACTTCACGAGACTCGCAGTCACCATACACTTCAGGGAAAGGGGTGTTAACCACCCTACCAAGTCTTGTACTTCACGAGACTCACTGTCACAAAACACTTCGGGGAAAGGAGTGTTAACCACCGTACCAAGTCTTGTACTTCACGAGACTCACAGTCATCACACACTTTGGGGAAAGGGGTGTTAACCACCGTACCAAGTCTTGTACTTCACGAGACTCACTGTCACAAAACACTTCGGGGAAAGGTATATTAACCACCCGACCAAGTCTTGTACTTAACGAGACTCACTGTCACGAAACACTTCGGGGAAAGAGGTGTTAACCACCCTACCAAGTGTTGTACTTCACGAGACTCACAGTCACCACACACTTCAGGGAAAGGGGTGTTAACCACCCTACCAAGTCTTGTACTTCACGAGACTCAGTCACCACACACTTCGGAGAAAGGGGTGTAAACCACCCTACCAAGTCTTGTACTTCACGAGACTCACAGTCTTGACACACATCAGGGAAAGTGGTGTTAACCACCCTACCAAGTCATGTACTTCACGAGACTCAGTCACCACACACTTCGGAGAAAGGGGTGTAAACCACACTACCAAGTCTTGTACTTCACGAGACTCACAGTCACCACACACATCGGGGAA
Source organism: Paraescarpia echinospica (assembly GCA_020002185.1). Classification (NCBI taxonomy): domain Eukaryota; kingdom Metazoa; phylum Annelida; class Polychaeta; order Sabellida; family Siboglinidae; genus Paraescarpia; species Paraescarpia echinospica. The sequence goes on along the minus strand of JAHLWY010001159.1, from coordinate 16,462 downwards.
AGGGGTGTTAACCACCCTACCAAGTCTTGTACTTCACGAGACACACAGTCACAACACACTTCGGGGAAAGGGGTGTTAACCACCCTACCAAGTCTTGTACTTCACGAGACTTACAGTCACGACACACATCGGGGAAAGGGGTGTTAACCACCCTACCAAGTCTTGTACTTCACGAGACTCGGTCACCACACACTTCGGAGAAAGGGGTGTAAACCACCCTACCAAGTCTTGTACTTCACGAGACTCACAGTCACCACACACTTTGGGGAAAGGGGTGTTAACCACCCTACCAAGTTTTGTACTTCACGTGACTCACAGTCACCACACACTTCGGGGAAAGGGGTGTTAACCACCCTACCACGTCTTGTACTTCACGAGACTCCCAGTCACGACACACTTCGGGGAAAGGTATGTTAACCACCCTACCAAGTATTGTACTTCACGAGACTCACTGTCACAAAACACTTCGGGGAAAGGGGTGTTAACCACCCTACCAAGTCTTGTACTTCACGAGACTCACTGTCACAAAACACTTCGGGGAAAGGTATGTTAACCACCCTACCAAGTATTGTACTTCACGAGACTCACTGTCACAAAACACTTCGGGGAAAGGGGTGTTAACCACCCTACCAAGTCTTGTACTTCACGAGACTCACAGTCATCACACACTTTGGGGAAAGGGGTGTTAACCACCGTACCAAGTCTTGTACTTCACGAGACTCACTGTCACAAAACACTTCGGGGAAAGGTATATTAACCACCCGACCAAGTCTTGTACTTCACGAGACTCACTGTCACGGAACACTTCTGGGAAAGGGGTGTTAAACCATCTCCGCCCCTGCACCACGAGACCCACAGTCACCAATAACACCTCCTCGGGGAAAGTAAAAGCTAACCACCCTACCAAGTCTTGTACTTCACGAGACTCACAGTCACAACACACTTCGGGGAAAGGGGTGTTAACCACCGTACCAAGTCTTGTACTTCACGAGACTCACAGTCACCACACACTTCGGGGAAAGGGATGTTAACCACCCTACCAAGTCTTGTACTTCACGAGACTCACAGTCACCACACACATCGGGGAAAGGGGTGTTAACCACCGTACCAAGTATTGTATTTCACGAGACTCACATTCATCACACACTTTGGGGAAAGGGGTGTTAACCACCGTACCAAGTCTTGTACTTCACGAGACTCACTGTCATCACACACTTTGGGGAAAGGGGTGTTAACCACCCTCTCAAGTCTTGTACTTCACGAGACTCACAGTCATCACACACTTTGGGGAAAGGGGTGTTAACCAACTTACCAAGTCTTGTACTTCACGAGACTCACAGTCACCACACACTTCGGGGAAAGGGGTGTTAACCACCCTACCAAGTCTTGTACTTCACGAGACTCACAGTCACCACACACTTCGGGGAAAGGGGTGTTAACCACCCTACCAAGTCTTGTACTTCACAAGACTCACAGTCACCACACACTTCGGGGAAAGGGGTGTTAACCACCCTACCAAGCCATGTATTTCACGAGACTCAGTCACCACACAATTCAGGGAAAGGGGTGTTAACCACCGTACCAAGTCTTGTACTTCACGAGACTCACAGTCACCACACACTTCAGGGAAATGGGTATTAACCACCCTACCACGTCATGTACTTCACGAGACTCACAGTCACCACACACTTCGAGGAAAGGGGTATTAACCACCCTACCAAGTCTTGTACTTCACGAGACTCACAGTCACGACACACATCGGGGAAAGGGGTGTTAACCACCCTACCAAGTCGTGTACTTCACGAGACTCACAGTCACCACACACTTTGGGGAAAGGGGTGTTAACCACCCTACCAAGTTTTTTACTTCACGAGACTCACAGTCACCACACACTTCGGGGAAAGGGGTGTTAACCACCCTACCACGTCTTGTACATCACGAGTCACACAATGACAACACACTTCGGAGAAAGGGGTGTAAACCACCCTACCAAGTCTTGTACTTCACGAGACTCACAGTCACGACACTCTTCGGGGAAAGGTATGTTAACCACCCTACAAAGTCTTGTACTTCACGAGACTCACAGTCACGACACTCTTCGGGGAAAGGTATGTTAACCACCCTACAAAGTCTTGTACTTCACGAGACTCACAGTCACCACACACTTCAGGGAAAGGGGTGTTAACCACCCTACCACGTCATGTACTTCACGAGACTCGCAGTCACCACACACTTTGGGGAAAGGGGTGTTAACCACCCTACCAAGTTTTGTACTTCACGAGACTCACAGTCACGACACACTTCGGGGAAAGGTATGTTAACCACCCTACTAAGTCTTGTACTTCACGAGACTCATTGTCACAAAACATTTCGGGGAAAGGTATGTTAACCACCCTACCAAGTCTTGTACTTGACGAGACTCACTGTCACAAAACACTTCGGGGAAAGGGGTGTTAACCACCGTACCAAGTATTGTACTTCACGAGACTCACAGTCATCACACACTTTGGGGAAAGGGGTGTTAACCACCGTACCAAGTCTTGTACTTCACGAGACTCACTGTCATTACACACTTTGGGGAAAGGGGTGTTAACCACCCTACCAAGTCTTGTACTTCACGAGACTCACAGTCATCACACACTTTGGGGAAAGGGGTGTTAACCACCCTACCAAGTCTTGTACTTCACAAGACTCACAGTCACCACAAACTTTGGGGAAAGGGGTGTTAACCACCCTACCAAGTCATGTATTTCACGAGACTCACAGTCACCACACACTTCAGGGAAAGGGGTGTTAACCACCGTACCAAGTCTTGTACTTCACGAGACTCACAGTCACCACACACTTCGGGGAAAGGGGTATTAACCACCCTACCAAGTCTTGTACTTCACAAGACTCACAGTCACGACACACATCGGGGAAAGGGGTGTTAACCACCCTACCAAGTCGTGTACTTCACGAGACTCACAGTCACCACACACTTTGGGGAAAGGGGTGATAACCACCCTACCAAGTTTTGTACTTCACGAGACTCACAGTCACCACACACTTCGGGGAAAGGGGTGTTAACCACCCTACCACGTCTTGTACTTCACGAGACTCACAGTCACCACACACTTCGGGGAAAGGGGTGTTAACCACCCTACCAAGTCTTGTACTTCACGAGACTCACAGTCACCACACACTTCGGGGAAAGGGGTGTTAACCACCGTACCAAGTCTTGTACTTCACGAGACTCACAGTCACCACACACTTCGGGGAAAGGGGTGTTAACCACCCTACCAAGTCTTGTACTTCACGAGACTCACAGTCACCACACACATCGGGGAAAGGGGTGTTAACCACCCTACCAAGTCTTGTACTTCACGAGACTCACAGTCACGACACACATCGGGGAAAGGGGTGATAACCACCCTACCAAGTGTTGTACTTCACGAGACTCACAGTCACAACACACTTCGGGGAAAGGTATGTTAACCACCCTACTAAGTCTTGTACTTCACGAGACTCATTGTCACAAAACACTTCGGGGAAAGGTATGTTAACCTCCCTACTAAGTCTTGTACTTCACGAGACTCACTGTCACAAAACACTTCGGGGAAAGGGGTGTTAACCACCGTACCAAGTATTGTACTTCACGAGACTCACAGTCATCACACACTTCGGGGAAAGGGGTGTTAACCACCCTACCAAGTCTTGTACTTCACGAGACTCGGTCACCACACACTTCGGAGAAAGGGGTGTAAACCACCCTACCAAGTCTTGTACTTCACGAGACTCACAGTCACGACACACTTCGGGGAAAGGTATGTTAACCACCCTACTAAGTCTTGTACTTCACGAGACTCACTGTCACAAAACACTTCGGGGAAAGGTATGTTAACCACCCTACCAAGTCTTGTACTTCACGAGACTCACTGCCACAAAACACTTCGGGGAAAGGGGTGTTAACCACCGTACCAAGTATTGTACTTCACGAGACTCACAGTCATCACACACTTTGGGGAAAGGGGTGTTAACCACCGTACCAAGTCTTGTACTTCACGAGACTCACTGTCACAAAACACTTCGGGGAAAGGTATATTAACCACCCGACCAAGTCTTGTACTTCACGAGACTCACTGTCACGAAACACTTCGGGGAAATGGGTGTTAACCACCGTACCAAGTTTTGTACTTCACGAGACTCACAGTCACCACACACTTCAGGGAAAGGGGTGTTAACCACCGTACCAAGTCTTGTACTACACGAGACTCACAGTCACCACACACTTCGGGGAAAGGGGTGTTAACCACCGTACCAAGTCTTGTACTTCACGAGACTCACAGTCACCACACACTTCGGGGAAAGGGGTGTTAACCACCCTACCAAGTCTTGTACTTCACGAGACTCACAGTCAACACACATCGGGGAAAGGGGTGTTAACCACCCTACCAAGTCTTGTACTTCACGAGATTCACAGTCACGACACACATCGGGGAAAGGGGTGTTAACCACGCTACCATGTCTTGTACTTCACGAGACTCGGTCACCACACACTTCGGAGAAAGGGGTGTAAACCACCCTACCAAGTCTTGTACTTCACGAGACTCACAGTCACGACACACTTCGGGGAAAGGTATGTTAACCACCCTACTAAGTCTTGTACTTCACGAGACTCATTGTCACAAAACACTTCGGGGAAAGGTATGTTAACCACCCTACCAAGTCTTGTACTTCACGAGACTCACTGCCACAAAACACTTCGGGGAAAGGGGTGTTAACCACCGTACCAAGTCTTGTACTTCACGAAACTCACTGTCACAAAACACTTCGGGGAAAGGTATATTAACCACCCGACCAAGTCTTGTACTTCACGAGACTCACTGTCATCACACACTTTGGGGAAAGGGGTGTTAACCACCCTCTCAAGTCTTGTACTTCACGAGACTCACAGTCATCACACACTTTGGGGAAAGGGGTGTTAACCACCCTACCAAGTCTTGTACTTCACGAGACTCACAGTCACCACACACTTCGGGGAAAGGGGTGTTAACCACCGTACCAAGTCTTGTACTTCACGAGACTCACAGTCACCACACACTTCGGGGAAAGGGGTGTTAACCACCCTACCAAGTCTTGTACTTCACAAGACTCACAGTCACCACACACTTCGGGGAAAGGGGTGTTAACCACCCTACCAAGCCATGTATTTCACGAGACTCACAGTCACGACACTCTTCGGGGAAAGGTATGTTAACCACCCTACAAAGTCTTGTACTTCACAAGACTCACAGTCACGACACTCTTCGGGGAAAGGTATGTTAACCACCCTACAAAGTATTGTACTTCACGAGAATCACAGTCACCACACACTTCAGGGAAAGGGATGTTAACCACCCTACCAAGTCTTGTACTTCACGAGACTCACAGTCACCACACACATCGGGGAAAGGGGTGTTAACCACCCTACCAAGTCGTGTACTTCACGAGACTCGCAGTCACCACACACTTCGGGGAAAGGGGTATTAACCACACTACCAAGTCGTGTACTTCACGAGACTCACAGTCACGACACACATCGGGGAAAGGGTTGTTAACCACCCTACCAAGTCGTGTACTTCACGAGACTCACAGTCACCACACACTTTGGGGAAAGGGGTGTTAACCACCCTACCAAGTTTTGTACTTCACGAGACTCACAGTCGCCACTCACTTCGGGGAAAGGGGTGTTAACCACCCTACCACGTCTTGTACTTCACGAGACTCACAGTCACCACACACTTCGGGGAAAGGGGTGTTAACCACCCTACCAAGTCTTGTACTTCACGAGTCACACAATGACAACACACTTCGGAGAAAGGGGTGTAAACCACCCTACCAAGTCTTGTACTTCACGAGACTCACAGTCACCACACACTTCGGGGAAAGGGGTGTTAACCACCCTACCACGTCTTGTACTTCACGAGACTCACAGTCACCACACACTTCGGGGAAAGGGGTGTTAACCACCCTACCAAGTCTTGTACTTCACGTGTCACACAATGACAACACACTTCGGAGAAAGGGGTGTAAACCACCCTACCAAGTCTTGTACTTCACGAGACTCACAGTCACGACACTCTTCGGGGAAAGGTATGTTAACCACCCTACAAAGTCTTGTACTTCACAAGACTCACAGTCACGACACTCTTCGGGGAAAGGTATGTTAACCACCCTACAAAGGATTGTACTTCACGAGAATCACAGTCACCACACACTTCAGGGAAAGGGGTGTTAACCACCCTACCACGTCATGTACTTCACGAGACTCACAGTCACCACACACTTCGGGGAAAGGGGTATTAACCACCCTACCAAGTCTTGTACTTCACGAGACTCACAGTCACGACACACATCGGGGAAAGGGGTGTTAACCACCCTACCAAGTCGTGTACTTCACGAGACTCGCAGTCACCACACACTTCGGGGAAAGGGGTATTAACCACACTACCAAGTCGTGTACTTCACGAGACTCACAGTCACGACACACATCGGGGAAAGGGGTGTTAACCACCCTACCAAGTCGTGTACTTCACGAGACTCACAGTCACCACACACTTTGGGGAAAGGGGTGTTAACCACCCTACCAAGTTTTGTACTTCACGAGACTCACAGTCGCCACACACTTCGGGGAAAGGGGTGTTAACCACCCTACCACGTCTTGTACTTCACGAGACTCACAGTCACCACACACTTCGGGGAAAGGGGTGTTAACCACCCTACCAAGTCTTGTACTTCACGAGTCACACAATGACAACACACTTCGGAGAAAGGGGTGTAAACCACCCTACCAAGTCTTGTACTTCACGAGACTCGCAGTCACCACACACTTTGGGGAAAGGGGTGTTAACCACCCTACCAAGTTTTGTACTTCACGAGACTCACAGTCACGACACACTTCGGGGAAAGGTATGTTAACCACCCTACTAAGTCTTGTACTTCACGAGACTCATTGTCACAAAACATTTCGGGGAAAGGTATGTTAACCACCCTACCAAGTCTTGTACTTGACGAGACTCACTGTCACAAAACACTTCGGGGAAAGGGGTGTTAACCACCGTACCAAGTATTGTACTTCACGAGACTCACAGTCATCACACACTTTGGGGAAAGGGGTGTTAACCACCGTACCAAGTCTTGTACTTCACGAGACTCACTGTCATCACACACTTTGGGGAAAGGGGTGTTAACCACCCTACCAAGTCTTGTACATCACGAGACTCACAGTCATCACACACTTTGGGGAAAGGGGTGTTAACCACCCCACCAAGTCTTGTACTTCACGAGACTCACAGCCACCACACACTTCGGGGAAAGGGGTGTTAACCTCCCTACCAAGTCTTGTACTTCACGAGACTCACAGTCACCACACACTTCGGGGAAAGGGGTGTTAACCACTCTACCAAGTCTTGTACTTCACAAGACTCACAGTCACCACACACTTCGGGGAAAGGGGTGTTAAACACCCTACCAAATCATGTATTTCACGAGAATCACAGTCACCACACACTTCAGGGAAAGGGGTGTTAACCACTGTACCAAGTCTTGTACTTCACGAGACTCACAGTCACCACACACTTCAGGGAAAGGGGTGTTAACCACCCTACCACGTCATGTACTTCACGAGACTCACAGTCACCACACACTTTGGGGAAAGGGGTGTTAACCACCCTACCAAGTTTTGTACTTCACGAGACTCACAGTCACCACACACTTCGGGGAAAGGGGTGTTAACCACCCTACCACGTCTTGTACTTCACGAGACTCACAGTCACGACACACTTCGGGGAAAGGTATGTTAACCACCCTACCAAGTCTTGTACTTCACGAGACTCACTGTCACAAAACACTTCGGGGAAAGGGGTGTTAACCACCCTACCAAGTCTTGTACTTCACGAGACTCGCAGTCACCATACACTTCAGGGAAAGGGGTGTTAACCACCCTACCAAGTCTTGTACTTCACGAGACTCACTGTCACAAAACACTTCGGGGAAAGGGGTGTTAACCACCGTACCAAGTCTTGTACTTCACGAGACTCACAGTCATCACACACTTTGGGGAAAGGGGTGTTAACCACCGTACCAAGTCTTGTACTTCACGAGACTCACTGTCACAAAACACTTCGGGGAAAGGTATATTAACCACCCGACCAAGTCTTGTACTTCACGAGACTCACTGTCACGAAACACTTCGGGGAAAGAGGTGTTAACCACCCTACCAAGTGTTGTACTTCACGAGACTCACAGTCACCACACACTTCAGGGAAAGGGGTGTTAACCACCCTACCAAGTCTTGTACTTCACGAGACTCAGTCACCACACACTTCGGAGAAAGGGGTGTAAACCACCCTACCAAGTCTTGTACTTCACGAGACTCACAGTCTTGACACACTTCGGGGAAAGTGGTGTTAACCACCCTACCAAGTCATGTACTTCACGAGACTCAGTCACCACACACTTCGGAGAAAGGGGTGTAAACCACCCTACCAAGTCTTGTATTTCACGAGACTCACAGTCACCACACACATCGGGGAAAGGGGTGTTAACCACCCTACCAAGTCTTGTACTTCACGAGACTCAGTCACCACACACTTCGGAGAAAGGGGTGTAAACCACCCTACCAAGTCTTGTTCTTCACGAGACTCAGTCACCACACACTTCGGAGAAAGGGGTGTAAACCACCCTACCAAGTCTTGTACTTCACGAGACTCACAGTCACGACACACTTCGGGGAAAGGTATGTTAACCACCCTACCAAGTCTTGTACTTCACGAGACTCACTGTCACAAAACACTTCGGGGAAAGGGGTGTTAACCACCCTACCAAGTCTTGTACTTCACGAGACTCGCAGTCACCATACACTTCGGGGAAAGGGGTGTTAACCACCCTACCAAGTCTTGTACTTCACGAGACTCACTGTCACAAAACACTTCGGGGAAAGGGGTGTTAACCACCGTACCAAGTATTGTACTTCACGAGACTCACAGTCATCACACACTTTGGGGAAAGGGGTGTTAACCACCGTACCAAGTCTTGTACTTCACGAGACTCACTGTCACAAAACACTTCGGGGAAAGGTATATTAACCACCCGACCAAGTCTTGTACTTCACGAGACTCACTGTCACGAAACACTTCGGGGAAATGGGTGTTAACCACCGTACCAAGTCTTGTACTTCACGAGACTCACAGTCACCACACACTTCGGGGAAAGGGGTGTTAACCACCCTACCAAGTCTTGTACTTCACGAGACTCAGTCACCACACACTTCGGAGAAAGGGGTGTAAACCACCCTACCAAGTCTTGTACTTCACGAGACTCACAGTCTTGACACACATCGGGGAAAGTGGTGTTAACCACCCTACCAAGTCATGTACTTCACGAGACTCAGTCACCACACATTTCGGAGAAAGGGGTGTAAACCACCCTACCAAGTCTTGTATTTCACGAGACTCACAGTCACCACACACATCGGGGAAAGGGGTGTTAACCACCCTACCAAGTCTTGTACTTCACGAGACACACAGTCACAACACACTTCGGGGAAAGGGGTTTTAACCACCCTACCAAGTCTTGTACTTCACGAGACTTACAGTCACGACACACATCGGGGAAAGGGGTGTTAACCACCCTACCAAGCCTTGTACTTCACGAGACTCAGTCACCACACACTTCGGAGAAAGGGGTGTAAACCACCCTACCAAGTCTTGTACTTCACGAGACTCACAGTCACGACACACTTCGGGGAAAGGTATGTTAACCACCCTACCAAGTCTTGTACTTCACGAGACTCACTGTCACAAAACACTTCGGGGAAAGGGGTGTTAAACACCGTACCAAGTCTTGTACTTCACGAGACTCACAGTCACCACACACTTCAGGGAAAGGGGTGTTAACCACCATACCAAGTCTTGTACTTCACGAGACTCAAAGTCACCAAACACTTCGAGGAAAGGGGTGTTAACCACCATACCAAGTCTTGTACTTTACGAGACTCACAGTCACGACACACTTCGAGGAAAGGGGTATTAACCATCATACCAAGTCTTGTACTTCACGAGACTCACATTCACCACACACTTCGGGGAAAAGGGTGTTAACCACCCTACCAAGTCTTGTACTTCACGAGACTCACAGTCACCACACACATCGGGGAAAGGGGTGTTAACCACCCTACCAAGTCTTGTACTTCACGAGACACTCAGTCACAACACACTTAGGGGAAAGGGGTTTTAACCACCCTACCAAGTCTTGTACTTCACGAGACTCACAGTCACGACACACATCGGGGAAAGGGGTGTTAACCACCCTACCAAGTCATGTACATCACGAGGCTCAGTCACCACACACTTCGGAGAAAGGGGTGTAAACCACCCTACCATGTCTTGTACTTCACGAGACACACAGTCACAACACACTTCGGGGAAAGGTATATTAACCACCCGACCAAGTATTGTACTATACGAGACTCACTGTCACGAAACACTTCGGGGAAAGAGGTGTTAACCACCATACCAAGTCTTGTACATCACGAGACTCACAGTCACGACACACATCGGGGAAAGGGGTGTTAACCACCTTACCAAGTCGTGTACTTCACGAGACTCGCAGTCACCACACACTTTGGGGAAAGGGGTGTTAACCATCCTACCAAGTTTTGTACTTCACGAGACTCACAGTCACCACACACTTCGGGGAAAGGGGTGTTAACCACCCTACCACGTCTTGTACTTCACGAGACTCACAGTCACCACACACTTCGGGGAAAGGGGTGTTAACCACCCTACCAAGTCTTGTACTTCACGAGACTCACAGTCACCACACACTTCGGGGAAAGGGGTGTTAACCACCGTACCAAGTCTTGTACTTCACGAGACTCACAGTCACCACACACTTCGGGGAAAGGGGTGTTAACCACCCTACCAAGTCTTGTACTTCACGAGACTCACAGTCACCACACACATCGGGGAAAGGGGTGTTAACCACCCTACCAAGTCTTGTACTTCACGAGACTCACAGTCACGACACACATCGGGGAAAGGGGTGTTAACCACCCTACCAAGTCTTGTACTTCACGAGACTCGGTCACCACACACTTCGGAGAAAGGTGTGTAAACCACCCTACCAAGTCTTGTACTTCTCGAGACTCACAGTCACGACACACTTCGGGGAAAGGTGTGTTAACCACCCTACTAAGTCTTGTACTTCACGAGACTCATTGTCACAAAACACTTCGCGGAAAGGTATGTTAACCACCCTACCAAGTCTTGTACTTCACGAGACTCACTGTCACAAAACACTTCGGGGAAAGGGGTGTTAACCACCCTACCAAGTCTTGTACTTCACGAGACTCGCAGTCACCATACACTTCAGGGAAAGGGGTGTTAACCACCCTACCAAGTCTTGTACTTCACGAGACTCACTGTCACCACACACTTCGGGGAAAGGGGTGTTAACCACCCTACCAAGTCTTGTACTTCACGAGACTCACAGTCACCACACACTTCGGGGAAAGGGGTGTTAACCACCGTACCAAGTCTTGTACTTCACGAGACTCACAGTCACCACACACTTCGGGGAAATGTATATTAACCACCCGACCAAGTCTTGTACTTCACGAGACTCACTGTCACGAAACACTTCGGGGAAAGAGGTGTTAACCACCCTACCAAGTGTTGTACTTCACGAGACTCACAGTCACCACACACTTCAGGGAAAGGGGTGTTAACCACCCTACCAAGTCTTGTACTTCACGAGACTCAGTCACCACACACTTCGGAGAAAGGGGTGTAAACCACCCTACCAAGTCTTGTACTTCACGAGACTCACAGTCTTGACACACATCGGGGAAAGTGGTGTTAACCACCCTACCAAGTCATGTACTTCACGAGACTCAGTCACCACACACTTCGGAGAAAGGGGTGTAAACCACCCTACCAAGTCTTGTATTTCACGAGACTCACAGTCACCACACACATCGGGGAAAGGGGTGTTAACCACCCTACCAAGTCTTGTACTTCACGAGACACACAGTCACAACACACTTCGGGGAAAGGGGTGTTAACCACCCTACCAAGTCTTGTACTTCACGAGACTTACAGTCACGACACACATCGGGGAAAGGGGTGTTAACCACCCTACCAAGTCTTGTACTTCACGAGACTCAGTCACCACACACTTCGGAGAAAGGGGTGTAAACCACCCTACCAAGTCTTGTACTTCACGAGACTCACAGTCACGACACACTTCGGGGAAAGGTATGTTAACCACCCTACCAAGTCTTGTACTTCACGAGACTCACTGTCACAAAACACTTCGGGGAAAGGGGTGTTAAACACCCTACCAAGTCTTGTACTTCACGAGACTCACAGTCACCACACACTTCAGGGAAAGGGGTGTTAACCACCATACCAAGTCTTGTACTTCACGAGACTCAAAGTCACCAAACACTTCGGGGAAAGGGGTGTTAACCACCCTACCAAGTCTTGTACTTTACGAGACTCACAGTCACGACACACTTCGAGGAAAGGGGTATTAACCATCATACCAAGTCTTGTACTTCACGAGACTCACATTCACCACACACTTCGGGGAAAGGGGTGTTAACCACCCTACCAAGTCTTGTACTTCACGAGACTCACAGTCACCACACACATCGGGGAAAGGGGTGTTAACCACCCTACCAAGTCTTGTACTTCACGAGACACACAGTCACAACACACTTCGGGGAAAGGGGTTTTAACCACCCTACCAAGTTTTGTACTTCACGAGACTCACAGTCACGACACACATCGGGGAAAGGGGTGTTAACCACCCTACCAAATCATGTACTTCACGAGACTCAGTCACCACACACTTCGGAGAAAGGGGTGTAAACCACCCTACCAAGTCTTGTACTTCACGAGACACACAGTCACAACACACTTCGGGGAAAGGTATATTAACCACCCGACCAAGTATTGTACTTCACGAGACTCACTGTCACGAAACACTTCGGGGAAAGAGGTGTTAACCACCATACCAAATCTTGTACTTCACGAGACTCACAGTCACGACACACATCGGGGAAAGGGGTGTTAACCACCCTACCAAGTCGTGTACTTCACGAGACTCGCAGTCACCACACACTTTGGGGAAAGGGGTGTTAACCATCCTACCAAGTTTTGTACTTCACGAGACTCACAGTCACCACACACTTCGGGGAAAGGGATGTTAACCAACCTACCACGTCTTGTACTTCACGAGACTCACAGTCACCACACACTTCGGGGAAAGGGGTGTTAACCACCCTACCAAGTCTTGTACTTCACGAGACTCACAGTCACCACACACTTCGGGGAAAGGGGTGTTAACCACCGTACCAAGTCTTGTACTTCACGAGACTCACAGTCACCACACACTTCGGGGAAAGGGGTGTTAACCACCCTACCAAGTCTTGTACTTCACGAGACTCACAGTCACCACACACATCGGGGAAAGGGGTGTTAACCACCCTACCAAGTCTTGTACTTCACGAGACTCACAGTCACGACACACATCGGGGAAAGGGGTGTTAACCACCCTACCAAGTCTTGTACTTCACGAGACTCGGTCACCACACACTTCGGAGAAAGGTGTGTAAACCACCCTACCAAGTCTTGTACTTCTCGAGACTCACAGTCACGACACACTTCGGGGAAAGGTATGTTAACCACCCTACTAAGTCTTGTACTTCACGAGACTCATTGTCACAAAACACTTCGGGGAAAGGTATGTTAACCACCCTACCAAGTCTTGTACTTCACGAGACTCACTGTCACAAAACACTTCGGGGAAAGGGGTGTTAACCACCCTACCAAGTCTTGTACTTCACGAGACTCGCAGTCACCATACACTTCGGGGAAAGGGGTGTTAACCACCCTACCAAGTCTTGTACTTCACGAGACTCACTGTCACAAAACACTTCGGGGAAAGGGGTGTTAACCACCGTACCAAGTCTTGTACTTCACGAGACTCACAGTCATCACACACTTTGGGGAAAGGGGTGTTAACCACCGTACCAAGTCTTGTACTTCACGAGACTCACTGTCACAAAACACTTCGGGGAAAGGTATATTAACCACCCGACCAAGTCTTGTACTTAACGAGACTCACTGTCACGAAACACTTCGGGGAAAGAGGTGTTAACCACCCTACCAAGTGTTGTACTTCATGAGACTCACAGTCACCACACACTTCAGGGAAAGGGGTGTTAACCACCCTACCAAGTCTTGTACTTCACGAGACTCAGTCACCACACACTTAGGAGAAAGGGGTGTAAACCACCCTACCAAGTCTTGTACTTCACGAGACTCACAGTCTTGACACACATCGGGGAAAGTGGTGTTAACCACCCTACCAAGTCATGTACTTCACGAGACTCAGTCACCACACACTTCGGAGAAAGGGGTGTAAACCACCCTACCAAGTCTTGTATTTCACGAGACTCACAGTCACCACACACATCGGGGAAAGAGGTGTTAACCACCCAACAATGTCTTGTACTTCACGAGACTCACAGTCACGACACACATCGGGGAAAGGGGTGTTAACCACCCTACCAAGTCTTGTACTTCACGAGACTCACTGACACAAAACACTTCGGGGAAAGGGGTGTTAACCACCCTACCAAGTCTTGTACTTCACGAGACTCGCAGTCACCATACACTTCAGGGAAAGGGGTGTTAACCACCATACCAAGTCTTGTACTTCACGAGACTCAAAGTCACCAAACACTTCGAGGAAAGGGGTGTTAACCACCATACCAAGTCTTGTACTTTACGAGACTCACAGTCACGACACACTTCGAGGAAAGGGGTATTAACCATCATACCAAGTCTTGTACTTCACGAGACTCACATTCACCACACACTTCGGGGAAAAGGGTGTTAACCACCCTACCAAGTCTTGTACTTCACGAGACTCACAGTCACCACACACATCGGGGAAAGGGGTGTTAACCACCCTACCAAGTCTTGTACTTCACGAGACACACAGTCACAACACACTTCGGGGAAAGGGGTTTTAACCACCCTACCAAGTCTTGTACTTCACGAGACTCACAGTCACGACACACATCGGGGAAAGGGGTGTTAACCACCCTACCAAATCATGTACTTCACGAGACTCAGTCACCACACACTTCGGAGAAAGGGGTGTAAACCACCCTACCAAGTCTTGTACTTCACGAGACACACAGTCACAACACACTTCGGGGAAAGGTATATTAACCACCCGACCAAGTATTGTACTTCACGAGACTCACTGTCACGAAACACTTCGGGGAAAGAGGTGTTAACCACCATACCAAATCTTGTACTTCACGAGACTCACAGTCACGACACACATCGGGGAAAGGGGTGTTAACCACCCTACCAAGTCGTGTACTTCACGAGACTCGCAGTCACCACACACTTTGGGGAAAGGGGTGTTAACCATCCTACCAAGTTTTGTACTTCACGAGACTCACAGTCACCACACACTTCGGGGAAAGGGGTGTTAACCACCCTACCAAGTCTTGTACTTCACGAGACTCACAGTCACCACACACTTCAGGGAAAGGGGTATTAACCACCCTACCAAATCTTGTACTTCACAAGACTCACAGTCACCACACACTTCAGGGAAAGGGGTGTTAACCACCGTACCAAGTCTTGTACTTCACGAGACTCACAGTCACCACACACTTCAGGGAAAGGGGTATTAACCACCCTACCAAGTCTTGTACTTCACAAGACTCACAGTCACCACACACTTCAGGGAAAGGGGTGTTAACCACCCTACCAAGTCTTGTACTTCACGAGACTCACAGTCACGACACACATCGGGGAAAGGGGTGTTAACCACCCTACCAAGTCTTGTACTTCACGAGACTCGGTCACCACACACTTCGGAGAAAGGGGTGTAAACCACCCTACCAAGTCTTGTACTTCACGAGACTCACAGTCACGACACACTTCGGGGAAAGGTATGTTAACCACCCTACTAAGTCTTGTACTTCACGAGACTCATTGTCACAAAACACTTCGGGGAAGGTATGTTAACCACCCTACCAAGTCTTGTACTTCACGAGACTCACTGTCACGACACAATTCGGGGAAAGGTATGTTAACCACCCTACTAAGTCTTGTACTTCACGAGACTCATTGTCACAAAACACTTCGGGGAAAGGTATGTTAACCACCCTACCAAGTCTTGTACTTCACGAGACTCACTGCCACAAAACACATCGGGGAAAGGGGTGTTATCCACCGTACCAAGTATTGTACTTCACGAGACTCACAGTCATCACACACTTTGGGGAAAGGGGTGTTAACCACCCTACTAAGTCTTGTACTTCACGAGACTCATTGTCACAAAACACTTCGGGGAAAGGTATGTTAACCACCCTACCAAGTCTTGTACTTCACGAGACTCACTGTCA
>JAHLWY010001158.1:0-26967 GCA_020002185.1 Paraescarpia echinospica | reverse complement strand
CATAGTCATATATCATACATGCGCACGCACACAGTCACATATCATACATGCGAACACATAGTCACATATCATACATGCGAACACATACATATCATACATGCGAACACAGTCACATATCATACATGCGAACACATAGTCACATATCATACATGCGAACACACACAGTCACATATCATACATGCGAACACACATAGTCACATATCATACATGCGAACACACATAGTCACATATCATACATGCGAACACACATAGTCACATATCATACATGCGAACACACACAGTCACATATCATACATGCGAACACACATAGTCACATATCATACATGCCAACACATAGTCACATATTATACATGCCAAACACACATAGTCACATATCATACATGCCAAACACACAGTCACATATCATACATGCGAACACACATAGTCACATATCATACATGCCAAACTAACAGTCACATATCATACATGCGAACACACATAGTCACATATCATACATGCCAACACACACAGTCACATATCATACATGCACACACACAGTCACATATCATACATGCCAAACACACATAGTCACATATCATACATGCCAACACACACAGTCACATATCATACATGCCAACACACAGTCACATATCATACATGCCAAACACACAGTCACATATCATACATGCCAAACACACAGTCACATATCATACATGCCAAACACACATAGTCACATATCATACATGCCAACACATAGTCACATATCATACATGCCAAACACACATAGTCACATATCATACATGCCAAACACACAGTCACATATCATACATGCGAACACACATAGTCACATATCATACATGCCAAACTAACAGTCACATATCATACATGCGAACACACATAGTCACATATCATACATGCCAACACACACAGTCACATATCATACATGCACACACACAGTCACATATCATACATGCCAAACACACATAGTCACATATCATACATGCCAACACACACAGTCACATATCATACATGCCAACACACAGTCACATATCATACATGCCAAACACACAGTCACATATCATACATGCCAAACACACAGTCACATATCATACATGCCAAACACACATAGTCACATATCATACATGCCAACACATAGTCACATATCATACATGCCAAACACACATAGTCACATATCATACATGCCAAACACACAGTCATATATCATACATGCCAAACACACAGTCACATATCATACATGCCAAACACACAGTCACATATCATACATGCGAACACACATAGTCACATATCATACATGCCAAACACACAGTCACATATCATACATGCGAACACACATAGTCACATATCATACATGCCAAACACACAGTCACATATCATACATGCGAACACACATAGTCACATATCATACATGCGAACACACATAGTCACATATCATACATGCGAACACACACAGTCACATATCATACATGCCAACACACACAGTCACATATCATACATGCACACACACAGTCACATATCATACATGCCAAACACACATAGTCACATATCATACATGCCAACACACACAGTCACATATCATACATGCCAACACACAGTCACATATCATACATGCCAAACACACAGTCACATATCATACATGCCAAACACACAGTCACATATCATACATGCCAAACACACATAGTCACATATCATACATGCGAACACACATAGTCACATATCATACATGCCAACACACATAGTCACATATCATACATGCCAACACACATAGTCACATATCATACATGCCAACACATAGTCACATATCATACATGCGAACACACATAGTCACATATCATACATGCGAACACACACAGTCACATATCATACATGCGAACACACATAGTCACATATCATACATGCGAACACACATAGTCACATATCATACATGCCAACACACACAGTCACATATACATGCGAACACACAGTCACATATCATAAATGCGAACACACATAGTCACATATCATACATGCCAACACACACATATCATACATGCGAACACACAGTCACATATCATACATGCGAACACACAGTCACATATCATACATGCGAACACAGTCACATATCATACATGCGAACACACACAGTCACATATCATACATGCGAACACACACAGTCACATATCATACATGCGAACACACACAGTCACATATCATACATACGAACACACACAGTCACATATACATGCGAACACAGTCACATATCATCCATGCGAACACACACAGTCATATATCATCCATGCGAACACACACAGTCACATATCATACAAGCGTGCATACACAATCACATATCATACATGCGCACATACAAAGTCATATATCATACGTGCGCACACACACACGGTCACATATCATATGTGTGTGCATAGTCATATATCATACATGCGCACGCACACAGTCACATATCATACATGCGAACACATAGTCACATATCATACATGCGAACACATACATATCATACATGCGAACACAGTCACATATCATACATGCGAACACATAGTCACATATCATACATGCGAACACACACAGTCACATATCATACATGCGAACACACATAGTCACATATCATACATGCGAACACACATAGTCACATATCATACATGCCAACACATAGTCACATATCATACATGCGAACACACACAGTCACATATCATACATGCGAACACACACAGTCACATATCATACATGCGAACACATAGTCACATATCATACATGCGAACACATACATATCATACATGCGAACACACAGTCACATATCATACATGCGAACACAGTCACATATCATACATGCGAACACACACAGTCACATATCATACATGCGAACACACATAGTCACATATCATACATGCGAACACACATAGTCACATATCATACATGCCAACACATAGTCACATATCATACATGCGAACACACACAGTCACATATCATACATGCGAACACACACAGTCACATATCATACATGCCAACACACATAGTCACATATCATACATGCGAACACACATAGTCACATATCATACATGCCAACACATAGTCACATATCATACATGCGAACACACATAGTCATATATCATACATGCGCACGCACACAGTCACATATCATACATGCGAACAAACATAGTCGCATATCATACATGCGAACACACACAGTCACATATCATACATGCGAACACACATAGTCACATATCATACATGCCAACACATAGTCACATATCATACATGCGAACACACATAGTCACATATCATACATGCGAACACACATAGTCACATATCATACATGCGAACACACACAGTCACATATCATACATGCGAACACACATAGTCACATATCATACATGCCAACACATAGTCACATATCATACATGCCAAACACACATAGTCACATATCATACATGCCAAACACACAGTCACATATCATACATGCGAACACACATAGTCACATATCATACATGCCAAACTAACAGTCACATATCATACATGCGAACACACATAGTCACATATCATACATGCCAACACACACAGTCACATATCATACATGCACACACACAGTCACATATCATACATGCCAAACACACATAGTCACATATCATACATGCCAACACACACAGTCACATATCATACATGCCAACACACAGTCACATATCATACATGCCAAACACACAGTCACATATCATACATGCCAAACACACAGTCACATATCATACATGCCAAACACACATAGTCACATATCATACATGCGAACACACATAGTCACATATCATACATGCCAACACACATAGTCACATATCATACATGCCAACACACATAGTCACATATCATACATGCCAACACATAGTCACATATCATACATGCGAACACACATAGTCACATATCATACATGCGAACACACACAGTCACATATCATACATGCGAACACACATAGTCACATATCATACATGCGAACACACATAGTCACATATCATACATGCCAACACACACAGTCACATATACATGCGAACACACAGTCACATATCATAAATGCGAACACACATAGTCACATATCATACATGCCAACACACACATATCATACATGCGAACACACAGTCACATATCATACATGCGAACACACAGTCACATATCATACATGCGAACACAGTCACATATCATACATGCGAACACACACAGTCACATATCATACATGCGAACACACACAGTCACATATCATACATGCGAACACACACAGTCACATATCATACATACGAACACACACAGTCACATATACATGCGAACACAGTCACATATCATCCATGCGAACACACACAGTCATATATCATCCATGCGAACACACACAGTCACATATCATACAAGCGTGCATACACAATCACATATCATACATGCGCACATACAAAGTCATATATCATACGTGCGCACACACACACGGTCACATATCATATGTGTGTGCATAGTCATATATCATACATGCGCACGCACACAGTCACATATCATACATGCGAACACATAGTCACATATCATACATGCGAACACATACATATCATACATGCGAACACACAGTCACATATCATACATGCGAACACATAGTCACATATCATACATGCGAACACACACAGTCACATATCATACATGCGAACACACATAGTCACATATCATACATGCGAACACACATAGTCACATATCATACATGCCAACACATAGTCACATATCATACATGCGAACACACATAGTCACATATCATACATGCCAACACATAGTCACATATCATACATGCGAACACACATAGTCATATATCATACATGCGAACACACATAGTCACATATCATACATGCGAACACACATAGTCATATATCATACATGCGCACGCACACACACAGTCACATATCATACATGGCTAGCATTGGTTCAACCTCCACCAAATACATCGAGTGGGATTTGCCATTTTTACTATCCAAAGTGGCTATTAGTATAACTTAACACGTTTCACAACTTTCACTTGCTAGGGGGTGCCCACTGCATCAATTTACGTTTTCTGTGATACATGGTGACGACCAAACCACGCCTCAACACTTAATGATGAATGTATTTTGGAACTTTGCAGACTTATGCGGCTACTCATTTTGTACGACAGCGTTTATGTTGAAAGACAAAATCATCACACCTGCAACTCTTTAGAGCGTGCTTCCTTGAGTTCTCTTTCTCGGGCCTTCACTGCTTTTGCTTCCATGCGAATCTTCATCTTTTTGTTCCACGATGTTTTCAGTGTATCCATACGCATCATATCATTGTGGCTGAAACAAAACAGGAGCGGGTAAGTCTAACTCTTTGTTGACGATTTACTAAAACTTAGTGTACCACTGATCTACAATCTGGGGCTAAGCCAGAGACCCGTCTGCTTGTCTTCAAGTTTGGCAGATGACTGGCTAATGGCCAAGACGGGTAATTACAAATGATAACACTGGTGGAATTTGAGGGGGACCAGGTGGCCACTAGATTAACTAATAGTTCCAAGTCTAGGGGCCCACATTAATAACTATCATTGGCACAACTGGTGGTGAAACAAATCAAATGGATCAGTATTCATTAAATAAATGGTTCAGATGACACTGGTTTGTCATTGAGAAAACTAAACTGGCCAGTAAGGGCTGTGATTGATGTGCATGGCTTCCCCTCACACGCTAAAAAGTATACTTTTGAGATTTTTTTAAGATTGGCCAAAAATTATTTCTGGCTATGGGCATGTCTACAATCAGTCATTGTAAAAAAGTATTCCACATTGTTACCTTATTTTAAGTCAGGTGCTAGTGATTTTGGCCTGTGAATGTGGCCTACTTCATAAAAGTTTCTGTAAATGTAAAATTTTGGTTGATTATATTGGCCCATTTAAAATAATATTAATATCTTGGTGCTTTTTCATTGTGGGAAGAACAGATAAACAATAAAATTTGTCTTCGTATTAAGCTCATTGTAATTTCGCGGTAGTTATGTCGAATTGCCGGGTTCACTGCCAATCAATGTAGCACAAGTAGTTTCCTTTTACATACAGAGTGGCAGCAAATTGTACATAATTTGTTTCAAACCTGCACTTTTAATGGTGACACCAAAAACTAGCTCAAATGAGGAATGCGTCTTCTTAGTAGAGTTTGTCATATTAACTAATTACGGAAATGATTTTCCAAACATAGCAAAATGTACAATTTAACAAAATGTTCACATTTAAATGAATATATTTGATTCACGGGAACAAAGTTATTGGCTATTTGTAAGACTTATTTTGTTTTTTACACTAATTATAAACCTTTCACTACCTGCAAACCATACTGATTATAATAATTATGACTTAATTAATCGAGCTACTTTTTAACAGAAACAATGCCAATATTATAACTAGCACACACACTCACACACCTGTATACATTAACGATATGATATATATATTTATATCGTGCACGAATATGTGTACAGAAATGATAGCGCACACACACACAGTCACATCATACTTGTGCACATACACAGTCACATATCATACATGCACACACACACAGTCACATATCATACATGCACACACACAGTCACATATCATACATGCGCACACACACAGTCACATATCATACATGCACACACACACACACACACACACACAGTCACATATCATACTTGTGCACATACAGTCACATATTATACATGCACACACACACAGTCACATATCATACATGCATACACAGTCACATATCATACATGCACATACACAGTCACATATCATACATGCACACACACACACAGTCACATATCATACATGCACACACACAGTCACATATCATACATGCGCACACACACAGTCACATATCATACATGCGCACACACACAGTCACATATCATACATGCGCACACACACAGTCACATATCATACATGCACACACACACACAGTCACATATCATACATGCACACACACACAGTCACATATCATACATGCACACACACAGTCACATATCATACATGCACACACACAGTCACATATCATACATGCACACACACAGTCACATATCATACATGCACACACACACAGTCACATATCATACATCAGATCTGCCTACCCCAAAAACTTCCTGTCAGTAATCCATCTTCCCATTTACACTGACTGAATATAGGCTTGCTGTCAGTAATAGTTCAGAACCGTGTCAGATATTGTCACAAAAAGAACACCACTGACACTGTCAGTAATACTTTGATACTGTGACTATGACGATAGTTGCACCCATAACATAATTGTCTCTAATAAACTGTGAGGTGTTTTTAAGTGTTCAGTTAACAAGGTAAGGTAGATGTTCATAACCAGCATTGATGGAAATCAAACGTGATGAAGCGTAACTGTAATGTAAATGAGTGTATCCACATTGTAATTCTGATTTTATGTAAATTTCAAAAACTGCATGCTGACTAGAAAAACTTGACAAATTAGAACAATGCATCACGTCATTGTCTATTTGTGGTATACCTGGGGCCAGGCTATAGACTACACAGTATAGTAGCTTGACTAGATCAAAGACGGTCATGCCGGGGGACGGCAAAACAATTATGTTACGCTAGTCATCGACATCGTTTAGACTCTAGTCTACTCAACTCTAGTATATAAGCCTATCTGTCTATTATAGGCTGTAAATGATAGACTAAACTCAATAAATACACTAACTTAGTCTTACTACTCTTAGTACAGTCAGTTGGCCTAACACTACAAGTACAACACTCACTACTCTGTCACTAGTACTAGTCTAACGACGTAGTCAGTACCTGCAATTATCCTGGTCACCAGTGACCATGTGAGATAGGAAAATAAATTTCGCGTATTCAGCAATATATAAAGCCGACCCCCTTCTTTAAACTTGACAATACGGGCCATGTCTGTGTGCATGCTGTTATAAACGTTTGCAGTACACGTTTCTTCTTGGCGGGTAGAGGTGCCGTTTCGTTTCCCGGCATCATTTCGTGCCGCATGAGTCATGACTTCGTTTTGTTTGAGCGCCATGAGCGCGGAAATGCGAATTTGTCGTAACGCTGTTCCTATTGGTCAGATTATGACCAGAAGCAGCGAATGAAAAACCATATGCTGCCACCTGTTGATTAAAGTGACGCTAAATTTGAGGAGTACGGAATTGATTGACGCTCATTGTAACAACGAAAGAATCTGTAATATTTTCATCCCTCGCCATAATATTAGGTGTATTTCCGGAATGATTCCGGACAATCCGGAATTGTAGGCAGGTCTGCATACATGCGCACATACACAGTCACATATCATACATGCACACATACAGTCACATATCATACATGCACACATACAGTCACATATCATACATGCACACATACACGCGCACGCACAGTCACATATCATACATTCGCACACACACAGTCACATATCATACATGCGCACACACACACACACAGTCACATATCATACAAGCGCACACACACAGTCACATATCATACATGTGCACATACAGTCACATATCATACATGCACACATACACAGTCACATATCATACATGCACACATACACAGTCACATATCATACACGCGCACATACACAGTCACATATCATACATGTGCACATACAGTCACATATCATACATGCACACATACACAGTCACATATCATATAGGCATATCATATATGCACACAATTTCTGTGAAGCTTGATACAATATAGATTTTACGGTAACCGCAGAGCAACGGATAGTTGTCGCCGTAGAAGTCGAGTTTTACTTGAGTTTGTTTTGCGAAATTTGATGGTGGTAGGAATGTAAAATTATTTTTTTGGTAACCATAATGTAGTGTGTGTATAATTATGTATGCAAGATATGTGAGAAGTTCGGCGACTGTAGATGGTCGTTTTCATGGTTAGGCCAGAAATAAAAGGTCGCCAAATTATCTTTAAAATAACCACAACTTGCAATGTTAGGAAACAAAGTACAAAAAAGCTAGTCAACCCATCCAATGGCAATGATCCATAAGCATAGAATCCCGTTAGATGCCCTATTATCGCGTAACAGTAACACTAACAAGCATCGCTTGAAGTACCTTTGCGTTCGTGTCGTCTTCCACACCCTTCCAGATTTTGGTTTTCCTCTTGGGATAACTGTTGAACTCTCCATTTTACGTGACAATTGCGTTGATTGCTGCCGTAACGTAGTATGATTGACATTTGTTTCAGAATCGCTGTCACTTTCGATTACTATTGCCATCGGGCTAATATCTGCACAGTTTACATTTTCATCACTGCCACTGGCATCACTGCCATCAGTCCTGTTTATTCTGTTGCCATTTTCTTCGCTACCAAGTTTGTTCGTTTTGTGCCCTTTCTTTTTTGTTGTTCCTTTGCATTTTGTCATACCGAAATCTATATACTTCACAGTACACTAACAGCGTACTCAAACGTTTCACAACGATCGCTTCCCATCAACGAAGGAGCACATGGCGGTATGCATCACTACATACCGCATCGGACCTATTTGAACTGGTGTCACGCCCCCCCCCATGGCGCCACTATTCTCAAGCGAGCCTGTGTTTCTCGACCAAACGCTACGTATATCTTCTACGATTGTTCTGATCTTGGGTCTAGCACGACAATAGATATGTTGTGCAATTTAACAAATGCTGTTGTATGTTGTGATTAGATAAGAACTCTGTCTATTTGTTTTACGCCACTTTACTGAACTTTGTAAACATGACAAACAATAAAGAAACATGTTCAAACTGGTACGTTGTTGTGTTCGCCATTTGCAATACAGTCTGTGCGCAAGTGCGAGTCATAGTCACATAGGGAGCATTTAGTATCTCATTGTTCATATTGTTCTATCTCCCCCCAAGTCTTCATCACTTATTTTAGACTGTAAATAATAGTCTATAGTGAGGGAGACTGTCTCTTAGGTTTCATAGTCTGCCAGCCATTTCGGTGGTTTGATGTTACGGCCATATCGTGAGACGCGTGTTGGCGTGGTAGGGGTAGGAATGTTCTCGAGTGTTGGAGCGACATCTGTTGACGCCGTTGGAGCCACTGCCGGTGATACAGTTTTCTTGGGGCTCTCCACATTGTCCTTCCATCTTTCAGGAGTTGCGATTGTGTGATGTGTGTGGGTTCCTTCTGTCGTCGAGGTTGAGGTTATGAAGTGCGATGTGATGCATGATGCTGAAGGTCCACATCAATGGTAAGACGTGGTGTGGCAATGCGTACTGGCGCGTATTTCCTCAGGAATTTCCTGTTCCGGATTGTTACTCTCCCAGATCCGTCGACTCGGATTACATATTGGTCGAATTGACGTACTTCGATGACCTGGCCCGTTTTGTCCCACTTCGTGGGGTGAGGGCCAGTTTGATTTTGTATTCTCACGAAGTCGCCGATGACGAGGGGTGGTAGTCGTTTCGTATGTTCTGACCAGTGTTCAGCGGCTTTCATGTGTCTGTTTCTCAGGGCCTCTTCTCGAGCAACGAGTGTCTCTCGCCAGGTCTCGTGTGGTTTGTACCTACCGGGTAGTATAGGTATGAAGTCCTTGATCGGTCGTCCGAATACACACATCGCTGGGGATAGCTTTGTATCTGGGTCAGGTGTGTTCCGATATTGAAGAATCGCGCGTTGGGCCCCATCTGTATCGAGTTCACCATTGGTACCAGTGTTGTTGGTAATGAGGCGTTTGACGGTCTTCACACCGATTTCAGCTCTGCAATTGCTATGCGGGAATGCAACTGATGAAAGTCGGTGGTGTACGCCCCAGGTGTTGAGGAAGAGGCGGGTCGTTGTTGAAGTAAATTCCGGGCCGCCGTCTGATGCTAGTTCATCTGGGATTCCGTAGGTCACGAAAGAGCGGCGTAGGCTGTCAATTAGACCATCTGCACCGTCTGTGGTCCTTTCAATAATAGGCCAGTTTGAGTACCTGTCAACTATGACCAGGTAGCTGATGCCTTTATAGGTGAAAAAGTCTGAGCAGACGCATTGAAACGGGTAAGCCGGCAACACTGGGGGTGTTGGTGGAGCGCTGGGCTGCGATGGCGCCATTATGTTACAGTCGCTACAGTTTGTGCGGATGGCAGCCATGGCTGGGGTTATCCCGGGCCAGAACACGGATGATTCGGCCCTCGCCGTCATGGAAGACATTCCTTGGTGTGCGGAGTGGAGTGCCGATAGGACGTCCTCTCGGAGGCTCGGCGGTATAACAATCCGGTCCTTGTAGATGACTACACCGTCTATTGTGTGAAGGTGCTCACGAAATTGGTGGTAGGCACGGAGTGGTACAGGTAGTTCGTGGCGGAACTTCGGCATGCCGTTTTCGATGATGGACATGAGTAGGTGCATGTTCTCATCACTAGCCGTTTATTGTCTTGTACGGTCCCATGTGATGGATTGAAGAGACTCGAGTGCGTAGGTCGCCGCATTCCTGACTGCATCATCAATGTTCTCGTGATCTATGGTGTCCTCGTTCGTGCGGATGCCTTCTAGGAATGCATGTTGGATCATCATGGTTGAAGGCAGGTTCGGTGGATCATCATCATCGGGTGTGATGTCATCTTGGAGGTGTAGTTTGTCTGGATGAGGGGTACCCGATGGGTGCCGAGACATGGCATCTGCTGCTTTGTTTTGTACTCCAGGGATGTGTACGATGCGAAACCTGTATCTGAGTGTTTTCTCTTTGAGGTTTCTCAGGCGTGCATTTGGTATTGTATCGTTGTTGTGTTCGCCATTTGCAATACAGTCTGTGCGCAAGTGCGAGTCATAGTCACATAGGGAGCATTTAGTATCTCATTGTTCATATTGTGCTAGTGATATGCCATTTCACGTTGCAGTAGTAGTAGTAGTTAGAACAATATGAACAATGAGATACTAAATGCTCCCTATGTGACTATGACTCGCACTTGCGCACAGACTGTATTGCAAATGGCGAACACAACAACGTACCAGTTTGAACATGTTTCTTTATTGTTTGTCATGTTTACAAAGTTCAGTAAAGTGGCGTAAAACAAATAGACAGAGTTCTTATCTATAAAGAAACATCGTGACATTAATTGTACACCACTGATATTGGAAGCGTGTGCGTGCACTAGGACTATTTGAGCCGGAAACGCCAATCGACGATAGACCTACCACACCGCCAATTGGACAATACAATCTTTCAAAATGAAGATGAAGTGTCCTATCGTGGGTTGTGAATTCGAGACAGCAGAAGCTGAGGATGGCGCCATCATCGCTGTCCTCCTCAACCTTCACGCCAGTTCGCATGCAGCTTCTACTCACGCCGCCACTACCCAGGCTACTCGAGCAGAGAAACTAAAACGACCAACTATATCATCGGCCGGATCTAGCGAGGAGTGGGCATATTTCGAGACCCGATGGGACGAGATCGCAGAAGCGGATGGAGATGTAGTGGTCCAACTGCTGGAATGCTGTAGTGACGAGCTCCGAAAAGACCTCATACGTGCGGCTGGGGGCAGCCTATCCAGTAAGTCAGAGCAAGATGTTTTGACGGCCATAAAGATGCTGGCGGTGCGCAGGGAGAATACCATGGTTGCCCGTGCAGCGCTGCACAACATGCGACAAGATCGTGACGAGGCTATCCGATCATTTGGAGCCAGAATAAAAGGCCAAGCGGGCATATGCAATTATATCACACAGTGTCCCTCATGCGCAGCCGACATCAACTATACGGATGCCATACTTCGAGATGTACTCTCCCGAGGCATAGCTGATCAAGAAATACAACTAGATGTACTCGGGGATCAGAATCAGGATATGACTCTCGAAGAAGTGCTAAAATTCGTGGAGGCCAAAGAATCTGGCAAGCGCTCAGCATCCAGACTGCTGAACTCGCAAGGTGCAGGATCGGTGAGTAGCACATACCGTCGAGGAAAACAACAGGATGTCCGAAATAGGATGACTGACTTAGGCCTATGCGGCTACTGTGGTGAAAAAAGCCATGGTAGAAGTGCTCCGTTCCGCATCAGAAAAACCGAGTGCCCCGCCTACAATCATACATGCCAGTACTGCAAGTTGCAACATCACCTGGAAAAAGTATGTCGCAACAAGGAGAGATCGAAGGCTAAGCCCCAAAGGACTGATTCGGGTGAGTGTGAAGGCGCGGTATTCGATGCATTATGTGCTGCTACAGAGATTGGTCATGACCGCGGGAGGCGTTCCATAATCCTTGACCATCACCTCTATAACAACATCTGTGACAGGTGGGCGCAACAAGCCTCACAACCTCAACCATTCATCAAACTAGACATTTGTGCGGTTGAGGAGGACTACAAGGATCTGGGTTTTGAACTGAAAATCCGTACTCGACCCCTATCCTTATCCGCCATGGCCGACACAGGCTGCCAAAGTTGCCTCATTGGAATCGGGGCAATCAACCGCCTCGGCCTAGCACGTGAAAATCTCATCCCCGTCTCTATGAAGATGCACGCCGCGAATAACAAGGACATCAGAATCCTCGGAGCAGCCATACTTCGGTTCTCTGGCAGAGACAAGGACCAAAACAGACTAGAGACACGACAGGTCGTATACGTAACTGACAGCTCTGACAAGATGTTCCTCAGCCGTGAAGCATGCGTGGCCCTTGGCATGCTCTCTAAAACGTTCCCAACAATCGGAGAGACTCACCATGCTCATACTATTGGCATCTCTACTACCTGTGACTGTCCAAAGCGACAACTACCACCACCTCCACCAACGAAACTACCCTTCCCCGAGACCGAATCCAACCGAGAGAAACTACAGACGTACTTGATCGACCACTATAAGGCGAGTACGTTCAATACATGTGACCATCAGCCCCTCCCCATGATGAAATGCTCCCCAATGAGGCTCATGGTGGACCCAGATGCTGAACCAGTGGCCTCGCACAACCCCATCCCCGTACCACTCCACTGGCAGGACATCAAAGCGGGACTAGACCAGGATGTGAGATTAGGGGTAATCGAGCCAGTCCCAGTCGGCACACCGGTCACTTGGTGTCACAGAATGGTAGTTTGTGCAAAGAAGACGGGCAAGCCCCGCCGCACGGTGGACTTCCAACCACTGAACACCCACGCGACACGTGAGACACACCACACTCAATCACCATTCCACCAAGCCCGCTCCGTCCCACAGGGCAAACTCAAAACGGTATTCGATGCCTGGAATGGTTACCACAGCGTGCCACTTCACTCGGACGATCGCCACCTGACGACATTCATAACGCCATGGGGCCTATATAGATACTGTGTAACTCCACAGGGGTACATCGCCTCTGGTGACGGATATTCAAGACGATATGATGAAATCGTAGCCGACATCCCCCAGAAGACAAAATGCATAGACGACACACTTCTGTGGGCAGACACGATGGAGGAAAGCTTCTTCCAGGCCATCCACTGGCTAGATGTTTGTGGCAAAAATGGCATAACATTGAACCCAGACAAGTTCACGTTCTGCAAACCAGAAGTAGAATTCGCAGGGTTTGTGATCACCCTGGACAGTGTGCGCCCTTGCGGAAAATACCTACAAGCCATTCGCGACTTCCCCACCCCCAGAAACATTACAGACGTTCGATCCTGGTTGGGGTCGTCAACCAAGTGGCGTATACATTCAGCATGGCAGACCGGATGCAGCCCTTCCGACACCTGCTGAAACCCGATAACCCATTTGTGTGGGACGACCAACTAGACAAACTCTTCAAGGAATCCAAAGACATTATCACTAATGAGATAGAGAAAGGTGTCACAATCTTTGACAAGGATAAGCCGACTTGCCTTGCCACAGATTGGTCCAAGGATGGGATCGGTTTCTGGTTGTTACAAAAACATTGCACTTGCACTAAGAGCATGCCATTCTGCTGCCCGGATGGATGGAGAATCACTCTTGTCGGAAGCCGCTTCACCCACCCGGCCGAATCTAGAAGGCGAAGCTCTGTCTGTGGCCGACGCTCTCGATAAGGCAAGATTCTTTGTCCTCGGATGTGCAGACCTCATCGTGGCAGTGGATCACAAACCACTCCTTAACATACTCGGTGATCGGTCACTGGATGAAATACCAAATGCACGCCTGAGAAACCTCAAAGAGAAAACACTCAGATACAGGTTTCGCATCGTACACATCCCTGGAGTACAAAACAAAGCAGCAGATGCCATGTCTCGGAACCCATCGGGTACCCCTCATCCAGACAAACTACACCTCCAAGATGACATCACACCCGATGATGATGATCCATCGAACCTGCCTTCAACCATGATGATCCAACATGCATTCCTAGAAGGCATCCGCACGAACGAGGACACCATAGATCACGAGAACATATATGATGCAGTCAGGAATGCGGCGACCTACGCACTCGAGTCTCTTCAATCCATCACATGGGACCGTACAAGACAAGAAACGGCTAGTGATGAGAATATGCACCTACTCATGTCCATCATCGAAAGCGGCATGCCGAAGTTCCGCCACGAACTACCTGTACCACTCCGTGCCTACCACCAATTTCGTGAGCACCTTCACACAATAGACGGTGTAGTCATCTACAAGGACCGGATTGTTATACCGCCGAGCCTCCGAGAGGACGTCCTATCGGCACTCCACTCCGCACACCAAGGAATATCTTCCATTGCGAGGGCCGAATCATCCGTGTTCTGGCCCGGGATAACCCCAGCCATGGCTGCCATCCGCACAAACTGTAGCGACTGTAACAGAATGGCGCCATCGCAGCCCAGCGCTCCACCAACACCCCCAGTGTTGCCGGTTTACCCGTTTCAATACGTCTGCTCAGACTTTTTCACCTATAAAGGCATCAGCTACCTGGTCATAGTTGACAGGTACTCAAACTGGCCTATTATTGAAAGGACCACATGCGGTGCAGATGGTCTAATTGACAGCCTACGCCGCTCTTTCGTGACCTACGGAATCCCAGATGAACTAGCATCAGACGGCGGCCCGGAATTTACTTCAACAACGACCCGCCTCTTCCTCAACACCTGGGGCGTACACCACCGACTTTCATCAGTTACATTCCCGCATAGCAATTGCATAGCTGAAATCGGTGTGAAGACCGTCAAACGCCTCATTACCAACAACACTGGTACCAATGGTGAACTCGATACAGATGGGGTCCAACGCGCGATTCTTCAATATCAGAACACACCTGACCCAGATACAAAGCTATCCCCAGCGATGTGTGTATTCGGACGACCGATCAAGGACTTCATACCTATACTACCCGGTAGGTACAAACCACACGAGACCTGGCGAGAGACACTCGTTGCTCGAGAAGAGACACAGACACATGAAAGCCGCTGAACACTGGTCAGAACATACGAAACGACTACCACCCCTCGTCATCGGCGACTTCGTGAGAATACAAAATCAAACTGGCCCTCACCCCACGAAGTGGGACAAAACGGGCCAGGTCATCGAAGTACGTCAATTCGACCAATATGTAATCCGAGTCGACGGATCTGGGAGAGGAACAATCCGGAACAGGAAATTCCTGAGGAAATACGCGCCAGTACGCATTGCTACACCACGTCTTACCATTGATGAGGACCTTCAGCATCATGCATCACATCGCACTTCACAACCTCAACCTCGACGACAGAAGGAACCCACGCACATCACACAACACACCATCGCAACTCCTGAAAGATGGAAGGACAATGTGGAGAGCCCCAAGAAAACTGTATAACCGGCAGTGGCTCCAACGGCGTCAACAGATGTCGCTCCAACACTCGAGAACATTCCTACCCCTACCACGCCAACACGCGTCTCACGATATGGCCGTAACATCAAACCACCGAAATGGCTGGCAGACTATGAAACCTAAGAGACAGTCTCCCTCACTATAGACTATTATTTACAGTCTAAAATAAGTGACGAAGACTTGGGGGGAGATAGAACAATATGAACAATGAGATACTAAATGCTCCCTATGTGACTATGACTCGCACTTGCGCACAGACTGTATTGCAAATGGCGAACACAACAACGTACCAGTTTGAACATGTTTCTTTATTGTTTGTCATGTTTACAAAGTTCAGTAAAGTGGCGTAAAACAAATAGACAGAGTTCTTATCTAGTAGTAGTAGTAGTAGTAGTAGTAGTAGTAGTTGTAGTAGTAGTAGTAGTAGTACCCAGTTAGCACAACTACGGCGGCCGAGAGCGGCAAACTTGTCGGCATCAGCCTGCGGGCCGAGGGAACTTTGTCCGACGGCTCGCCTTCGGGCCGAGGGTGGTTCATCGTAGTCCATTTGACAGTCATATGTATAAGGTCAAATGAAGGTCAAATTTGACCTATCGGTGGACAATGAATGGAAACATGCACATCAATGGATAATCTTACAATATTTGACACATTTGTTCGTGAGAAAAAACAGTAATCAGTCATATTTGAAACACGTATAGTCACATCTGTTACACATAGTGTATCGTGCAAATATCATTATAAACATTGGCATTCATATTTCTTTGTGAGGGAAATTCTTGCATTAAGTAATCATGTACGAAAGTCACTGTAGAGTTGTAACACGGATTGATATCCATAACTAACTATAGATAAAGGATAGTTTCACACAATGCTATGCTATAAGCGTAAGGTTTACGCTATCTTAGTAACTGCATATATCGCCTAATAATCTTCACCTTTGATCTATTCCCACTCATCATCCAGGTAATCAGGACCAGCAAGACCATCCTCAACATACTCATCGCCATCACCCTCCTCATTTACATCCTCATCCTGTACACTATCATCCTCAAAATCGTCCTCCTCAGCATCCTCCTTCTAGATACCCTCCTCGTCTTCAGCCTAAGCCTCTTCTGTCGTAGTGTACGGATTACAGCAGCCCTCTTCACCAGAGCAGTTGCGGTATGACGTGCACGAAAGGTGTTCTTTGTCGCAGCCATAAACCTCCGTGCTGCACTTCGTGCCCTGTGTCCTACTCTCACAATGAATCACATCACCCAGGTGTGGTGGACCTAGGTCATCCTGAGCAGTAACAGAAGAGGGAACACACCGGGTGGGGCTTGTTGGCCTGCCGCTTTCCACAGTATGACCTGCAGATGCACCCGCAACACGTGTAGGAACATGCTGAGTGGATGTTGGAGGCAGGACCTTGACGTTGGGACTTTTCTTCTTCTTGGTGAAGACTGAAGAGTGTGAAGCGGGCAGACTCCATGGATATCCCCGGTAGCTGACCACACAGAACGATGAAGAAGGTTTTGCATTATACACTACCTGTAACATATATGACTATGTGTTTCAAATATGACTGATTACTGTTTTTTCTCACGAACAAATGTGTCAAATATTGTAAGATTATCCATTTATGTGCATGAATAAACTAAAATATAACTTAGTAGAAGTTTCCATTCATTGTCCACCGAGAGGTCAAATTTGACCTTCACCTGACCTTTAGCATCTGATATTGACTTGAACTGAAAAAATAACAACAGAAATGGATTCTACGCACCCCATAAAAGAGGTAGTATACACAATTCTAGGAAAAGTGGTGCCGCCGAATATCTTCACATCTTCCTTTACCTTTTGGCTGTCTCGGTTGGCTCGAATGAGGGGTTGGATTTTTTTCTTCGAACGGGGACAGTGCTGTTGACAATTTTGTTTTTTTATGACGCGCCGCTGCTGTCAATTTACCTGTCCAACAGAAATACACATTCCCCGTCTCATAAAATTTACATTTTCACCCGCCATTGACGCTCGCCACAAAAAAACTAACATTCACGCTCACCATTAATGGTGGCAGAACCATGTCTGCTTCCCCCCGGAGAAATTCCAGGGCTGCCCCCTCCTCCCTGTTCCCGGGCCTATGCGATACTGTGCCTATGGTTAGCCACTCATGGGCCGACTGTTCCTTATTTTGCTAAATGTGTGTATATGTGTGTTTTCAAGTTATAAGACCAAATTATACATATACGCTTATGTATATTCATTTGGTCTTATAACATGTCAAGTTGAACATTTCAATAGTAATCATCATGCATTGTCTCTCTAATGATAAAATGAGCATTACTCAATAGTAATATATCATTTAGGAACAAAACAAATGTAAAACTGCTTCAAAAAGAGAATATGTGTCGAATATCCCATCCAAATATTATAAAATTAAATACGCACACAACTCCAATGTACATGACAAACACATCATTTAATACAAAAAAAAATCAAAAGCAAAGTTCCACTTACTGTCCAATTCAAATATTTTATAAAAAGGCTGCTTAATTAGTATTGCCCATAAACTATTTTCTGCTACATCCAGCTGCATTTTCCATCCGGTGCTGTATAACACAATTCCCGTCAGAGGCAGTCTTGAAATAGTTCATAATGTTCTCTTGATGTTGTAGTCAGTGGCAAGTTACCTACAAATCACTTCATTCTTTCTGACAGCATCTGGAATATTAACGTCCAAATATGAAATTTCTTCAACGAATGTTCCGCATTGTACAATGCCTAGTATCTATAGAATGTATAAAATATTAAACAAAACTTGTCTCATAAGAAGGCCACATAAACTAATTTTATTTACTTTAATTTTATAAAATAATTCCCGGTATCTCATCAGCATGCGAATTAAAAAATAGGTTCCACAACACTTTATTTTTAAATATAATTATCATCTGATTAAATATGCATGCAATAATTATCGCAAAAAAAGGAAAACTATATTTCACACCAGGCCAAAGGAATGTACATACTACGGATATGCAGCTTGTAAGAAATACACTCAGTAGACATCTTAAGACTTTTATGTTGTAGATGATGAGTTGAGTTGATGATCAACATACGCACATTTACAAAAAATCGCACCTCTCATTTACTTTTAACAGAGTTCTGATGAGAAACCTGGAATTGTTTTTATAAGGCCTAAAAGCAAACGTCGTAAATGGCAGAAATTGTGCGGGCCATAAACTGACAGGAGGCGCCTAGTGTAAGTACTTCATCTGTCACACATTCACACTGTCACACTCACAAACAGGAACACACAGCATAGGGACAGCATATGTTTTGATGCTGATGAGACATCATCATCATCATCATCATCATCAATACCATGATCCATAAGCCATGGCATAGGGCAGCTACAATCATCACATCAATCATCAGCCTCAGGTTATTCGGCCGCACGTTCTACTAATTCTGCTTCATGTTTTACAATGGGAATACCGGTAACTAGTTTCTGCAGTATACACTGTTTGCCAATGAAGTAATTCCAAACTTAATGTATTTGAAAAATCTAGAAATATACAAAGATTTAGGGGAACGGCGTGCGAAACGGGCCCCTTAAGTGAGATTTGTCATCAAGTTTACATTTTTCATTCTAATCAATTGTTCTCTAAGGGATCATCTTCTCCACTTATCTGACTACGTTTGCGCTAAAATTGTGTGTATTTCTATTAAAGTTACCGTATCTACGGGGTGTTTCAGAACATCACTCGATTTTTGACGCGATAAAAAGTCGAGTCTCGAGTCACCTCTGAAAATTTCAAATGAAATCTCGTCACTATTTTTCGTCACTCAGTAATAATCTTACATATATAGGATCGACTCGACTCGACTCGACTCGAGAGCTTGCGACTTGCCAACAAGTTAAAGTTAACATTTTTTCCCGAAGGAAATTTATATTGATACGGTCATATGATTTACTAAAATCTACAAAGCATGCAAACGTTTCCTGTCTGCATTTCTTTCTAGTGTTGATTATGTTTGTTTTCCTCGACACAAGTTATAAGACGGTAGTAGTAATAGCGGTGGTTCAGCGGGGATGGAATGATTATGAGTAGTGGAAGTGGAGGTCAAAGGTCAAGGTCAAGTACCCGGATGTAGGTCAAGGTCAATATCAATTACCCGGATGTAGGTCAAGTACCTGGATATATATCAAGTGGCGCCACCTAGCGGATAGTTTGTGAACTCCCAATAGCGTATTTATCGTAACTAAATGGTACGCGTAGCGCCCCTAGCGGAATTTTCCGAACTATTTATCCCTGGCGGATATTTTTCTACAAACAACAGTGGTGCCACCTTACGGACAAGGTTTGGACTAAATGTAGGAGTACTGCCTATTTTGGTGCGTCTTATTTATGAAAATTGGCGCCCCTTGGTGGATAGGTTACGAACTAAAATACAGTACAAATAACTCCCCCTAGCGGATTTCAGTGAACCAAGTATCGATATTGCTTAAGTTCGTGTCTCTTGTTTCTTTTTTCTCTTTTTACTATAAAAACAGGCCAAAGACGTCAATAAATAGGTCAGTGACGTCGTTAAATAGGCCACTGCGCATGCGCAATTGTGTCTTTTCTGATGTCCCATAGGTTGTCGACCATTTAATAAAAATAATAATAATGTATTTATTTCAGACAATCATGATGTCCATATATACAAATACATGAATAAAAGTATGTAAATAATATAAAAATACATAGATAAGAACAATATGTTTAAAAATTATATAAATCCCGGACCCACTGGTGCCGCAGTTTCGCATTTGTTTAGGTGTAGGCCTCTCCTAACCTATACATTTACAACTTTAACATAGGTCCAAACCTGACGAATAGATAGAGAGAACTAATAAAATAAGTCAAATTATGGCATATCTGATCACCATACATATCTACGACCTTCCCCTCACCCTGTTTGTAAATGTTTGCCTATCAATGTCTCTTATTACTTGCATATTGTATACCTATGTATGTTATTAATGGCAGACGTGAAGTGATTCCTGAACATGTAACATTCTTTGAGACATTTTGTGCGCGAGGTGAGTTGGTTATACAGGTGGTGATTTGGTTAGACCTTGTTTTGAACTTGCGCATATGTAATATAATTCCATCATTTGATCATCAACAGTGACATCATTAAACTATAAACTGCTACGCGTAGTAATTTTGTACGCGAGGTGAGTTGGTTATACAGGTAGTGCTTTGGTTATCCATTGTTTTGAGCTTTCGCGCTTGAATATAACCCCATCATGTGACGTCATGGTCATTGACATCGTGTTATAGCGAGTGAAAAATTTCCCTGTCAAATTTCATTTTAGAAGTTTCTTTGGTAATTTTTTCAGCACACTTCAAAACTGACGCTACTAACCGGTATAAGCTGGTATGAACTCGTAATGAATGCTCTGTATACATAGATACATGGATAGAGACAGACACAGAGACACACATAGAGACAAACATAGATACATACATAGAGACAGACATAGAGACATAGAGACAGACATAGATACATACATTCATGCATAGAGACATTGAGAGAGATATAGATACATACTTACATAGAAACATACATAAAGACAGACATAGATACATACATAGAGACAGACATAGAGATATACATATATACATACATAGAGACATACATAGATACATACATTCATACATAGAGACATAGAGACAGATATAGATACATACATACATACATACATACATAGAAACATACATAGAGACAGACATAGAGACAGACATAGATACATACATAGAGACAGACATAGAGACATAGAGACAGACATAGATACATACATTCATGCATAGATACATTGAGAGAGATATAGATACATACTTACATAGAAACATACATAGAGACAGACATAAAGACATACATAGATACATACATAGAGACATACATAGATACATACATAGAGACAGACATAGATACATACATAGAGTCAGACATAGATACATACATAGAGAAAATACATACACAGAGACAGACATAGAGACATACATAGAGATATACATATATACATACATAGAGACAGAGACAGACATAGATACATACATTCATACATAGAGACAGATATAGATACATACATACATAGAAACATACATAGATACATACATAGAGACAGACATAGATACATACATAGAGACACACATAGAGACATAGAGACAGACATAGAGACAGACATAGATACATACATTCATGCATAGAGACATTGAGAGAGATATAGATACATACTTACATAGAAACATACATAGAGACAGACATAGAGACAGACATAGAGACATACATAGATACATACATAGAGACATACATAGATACATACATAGAGACAGACATAGATACATACATAGAGTCAGACATAGATACATACAAAGAGAAAATACATACACAGAGACAGGCATAGAGACATACATAGATACATACATAGATACATACATAGAGACATGCATAGATACATACATAGATACATACACACAGTGGTGAAAGACTGTTTGAGTGTATGTCTCTATGTATATATCTATGTACATCTCTACGTCTGTCTCTATGTATATATCTATGTATGTATCTATGTATGTCTCTATGTATCTATCTATGTATGTCTCTATGTTTGTAGCTATGTCTGTCTCTATGTGTGTATATATGTCTGTATCTATGTATGTCTCTTAGTATGTATCTATGTGTGTCTCTGTGTATGTATCTATGTATGTACCTAAGTATCTCTATGTATGTATCTATGTATGTCTCTTAGTATGTATCTATGTGTGTCTCTGTGTATGTATCTATGTATGTACCTAAGTATCTCTATGTATGTATCTATGTACATCTCTACGTCTGTCTCTATGTATATATCTACGTATGTATCTATGTATGTCTCTATGTATGTATGTATCTAAGTATGTATCTATGTCTGTATCAATGTTTGTATCTATGTATGTCTCTATGTCTGTCTCTATATATGTATCTTCTCTATGTATGTATCTATATGTCTCTATGTATGTATCTACGTATGTCTCTATGTATGTATCTATGTATCAATGTATGTATCTATGTATGTCTCTATGTATGTCACTATGTATGTATCTTCTCTATGTATGTATCTATGTATGTATCTTCTCTATGTATGTATCTATGTCTGTCTCTATGTTTGTATCTATGGCTGTCTCTATGTATGTATCTATGTATATCTCTATGTATGTATCTATGTATGTCTCTATGTGTGTATCTACTGGTATGAACTTGTATATAGCGGTGGTCTGTATCTATGTATGTCTCTATGTATGTCTCTATGTATGTATCTATGTATGTCTCTATGTATGTATCTATGTATATCTATATGTCTTTCTTTATGTCTGTATCTATGTATGTCTCTATGTATGTATCTATGTATATATGTATGTATGTATATATATATATATGTCTGTATCTATGTATGTCTCTTAGTATGTATCTATGTTTGTCTCTGTGTATGTATCTATGTATGAATCTATGTATGTCTCTATGTATGTATGTATGTATGTCTGTCTCTATGTATGTATCTATGTATGTCTCTATGTATGTATCTATGTATATATCTATGTATGTATCTATGTATGTCTCTATGTCTGTATCTATGTATGTCTCTATGTATGTATCTATGCATATCTCTATGTCTGTCTCTATGTATGTATCTATGTCTGTCCCTATGTATGTTTCTATGTAATTATGTATCTATATCTGTCTCTATGTCTCTATGTATGAATGTATGTATCTATGTCTGTCTCTATGTCTCTATGTATGTATATATGTATATCTCTATGTCTGTCTCTATGTATGTATCTATGTCTGTCTCTATGTCTGTCTCTATGTATGTTTCTATGTAAGTATGTATCTATATCTCTCTCTATGTCTCTATGCATGAATGTATGTATCTATGTCTGTCTCTATGTCTCTATGTATGTCTCTATGTATGTATCTATGTTTGTCTCTATGTGTGTCTCTGTGTCTGTCTCTATCCATGTATCTATGTATACAGAGCATTCATTACGAGTTCATACCAGCTTATACCGGTTAGTAGCGTCAGTTTTGTAGTGTGCTGAAAAAATTACCAAAGAAACTTCTAGAATGAAATTTTCCAGGGAAATTTTCCACTCGCTATAACACGACGTCAATGACCATGACGTCACATGATGGGGTTATATTCAAGCGCGAAAGCTAAAAACAATGGATAACCAAAGCACTACCTGTATAACCAACTCACCTCGCGTACAAAATTACTGCGCGTAGTAGTTTATAGTTTAATGATGTCACTGTTGATGATCAAATGATGGAATTATATTACATATGCGCAAGTTCAAAACAAGGTCTAACCAAATCACTACCTGTATAACCAACTCATCTCGCGTACAAAATTACTGCGCGTATCAGTTTAATGATGTCATACAGGGTGCGCGCGCTCACGCCCGCAACAAACAAACAAGTCCAGAATGTATGTATCTATACCTGTCCCTACAATCACTGCCCTTGGCATATATGTGTAAGTTCAAAACAAGGTCTAACCAAACCACTACCTGTATAACCAACTCACCTCGCGCACAAAATGTCTCAAAGAATGTTACATGTTCAGGAATCACTTCACGTCTGCCATTAATAACATACATAGGTATGCAATATGCAAGTAATACGAGACATTGATTGGCAAAAATTTACAAACAGGGTGAGGGGAAGGTCGTAGATCTGTATGGTGATCAGATATGCCATAATTTGACTTATTTTATTAGTTCTCTCTATCTATTCGTCAGGTTAGGACCTATGTTAAAGTTGTAAATGTATAGGTTAGGAGAGGCCTACACCTAAACAAATGGTCGACAACCTATGGGACATCAGAAAAGACACCATTGCGCATGCGCAGTGGCCTATTTAACGACGTCACTGACCTATTTAATGACGTCTTTGGCCTGTTTTTATAGTAAAAAGAGAAAAAAGAAACAAGAGACACGAACTTAAGCAGTATCGATATTTGGTTCACTGAAATCCGCTAGGGGGAGTTATTTGTACTTCTCTTTCAGTTCGTAACCTATCCACCAAAGGGCGCCAATTTTCATAAATAAGACGCACCAAAATAGGCAGTACTCCTACATTTAGTCCAAACCTTGTTCGTAAGGTGGCTCCACTCTTGTTTGTAGTTAGCAACATATCCGCCAGTGGAAATAGTTCCGAAACAATCCGCTAGTGGCGCTACTTGTACCATTAAAAATCCGCCACTTGACCTACACCCGGATACTTGACCTTGACCTACATCCGGGTATTTGACATTTGACCTCCACTTCCAGTACTCATAATCATTCCATCCCCGCTGAACCACCGCTATTACTACTGAAGGTCATTTAAAATAGAGTAGTATATTTTATACACATGAGAAATAAACGCAATTCCTCTACAGTTCAATGGCACTCGCGGCGTTACAATGCCCCGATGCCACGCTTCAAGAACCAAGCTGTTGTCAAAACATTGATTAAATAGCTCGTAATAGAACTCTGTAGAATTCTCATTACACAATGTTTCGACTGGAATGCCGTCATCACCAAACGCTTTGTGTTTCTTGGTCTTGTTTAAGGCCAGGCAAATGTCCTCTTTACAAATAAGCCCATTAGATTTTTCATTTTTCGTCCGGCATCTAACCACTGTCGGGCTGCTAGTCTTCTCCGGACCGCTGTTTTTTTCCGACAAAAACAGGAGATAATGTTAGGGTAGTATGTTCAATGGATATATACGCCTAATAAGTACTAGCGCTATCGAAACACAGCAGGCTGCGCTCACCAACATATGTTGGATAACTACAGTAACTGGGCCCATATCATAGTAAAATAAACAAACAAAAATTAACTACAATATATGTGTATTACTGTTTATTAGTGGACACT
This sequence comes from Paraescarpia echinospica, assembly GCA_020002185.1. Lineage (NCBI taxonomy): Eukaryota > Metazoa > Annelida > Polychaeta > Sabellida > Siboglinidae > Paraescarpia > Paraescarpia echinospica. The sequence goes on along the minus strand of JAHLWY010001158.1, from coordinate 299 downwards.
TCTGTGTACAGTAAACATCTGCGCAGGGTGCACATTCTGAGTACATCATGCAAGTCTGTATGCGCACAGATAGATATGCTTTTGTGAAATATCAAGCTCAATAATTCGTCCGCCACTAATTCCAGATCAGTGGAGTCGATGTCTTTCTGAGCTGACCTGTGGTCGTTCGGAATTTTGACGTGATGCGAGCCAGCCCTAAACGACATTGTATGATTGCCGCTTTTAAATGAAACACCATTTATCAGACTGAACGAAACAGGGCCGTCGTTTATTATCTGATCCGACCAGCACCGGAGAAA
>JAHLWY010001157.1:0-26983 GCA_020002185.1 Paraescarpia echinospica | reverse complement strand
CTCTACTTACGCTGCTGCAGTCGAGCTTAGAGTTGAGTGAGTATAAAGTGGTCTAAGACTCTACTCACACTGCTGCAGACGAGATTAGAGTTGAGTGAGTGTAAAGTGGTCTAAGTCTCTACTCACACTGATGCAGATGAGCTTAGAGCTGAGTGAGTATAAAGTGGTCTAAGACTCTACTCACACTGCTGCAGATGAGCTTAGAGTTGAGTATGTAAAGTGGTCTAAGACTCTACTTACGCTGCTGCAGTCGAGCTTAGAGTTGAGTGAGTATAAAGTGGTCTGAGACTCTACTCATGCTGCTGCAGACATGTTTAGAGTTGAATGAGTATAAAGTTGTCTAAGACTCTACTCACGTTGATGCGGAGGAGCTTAGAGTTGAGTGAGTATAAAGTGGTATAAGACTCTACTCATGCTGCTGCAGACGAGCTTAGAGTTGAGTGAGTATAAATAAAAGTGGTCTGAGTCTCTACTCATGCTGCTGCGGACCCGTTTAGAGTTGAGTGAGTATAAAGTGGTCTAAGACTCTACTCACTTTGATGCGGAGGAGCTTAGAGTTGAGTCGGTATAAAGTGGTCTAAGACTCTACTCACGCTGCTGCAGACGAGCTTAGAGTTGAGTGAGTCGAGGACATTGAAGTTGAGGTCTTTGAGGTGATTCAAGTTGAGGTTCGAGAAGATGATAGAGATGACGACCTGGTAGCTCTGCTCCAGACACATTCGTGTCTCGTAAGTCTGAAACAATCAATGGTGATCCAAGTAACGTTACTCGAGTATGAAAAGAGAAATATTTGATAGACATTTTCATGGCACTTTCCACACAAATTTCAGAAATATTTAGTTACCAACATACCATATGCAAATATATTATTATTTGATGTGTGGCATACTTTCATATAAACTTGATACACTGCCCAATTGGTCAAGCAAGAACAATTAGTATTACCTGATGGTATCCAGTGTTAAATCCATGCATTAGTTAATTAGAAATGTGTATTTTGTGTCTTACACCTAAGGTTTAATGGATATTTACAAGCTGGGCTTGATTTATTCCATATCTGTTGTTTTCGTTGGCTTTCCAATATCTATCCAATTTGGCCTTAAAGGCTTTGGTGTCGACACTAACCATTTTAAGAGACGCATCCTCAGCCAACAATTTGTAGCTGGACATTGGCTGAAACAAAACGGAACATCAAACAATTCATTAGATCATTCAAATTGTTAAAATTGGGCACAAAACATACACAAAATTCAAGCTAATATATGCATGCCAGTGAAGATACACCTGGAAATAAACTACTCGAGGAGACCATTTCGTAAAGATTGTATATATTAGTTAATGTGTTATTAAAAATATTGTAGAATTTTATCCTGATACACTGCTATTTAGGCCGATTTCCAGTGGTTGTAGAAACCTTGCAGGAGAGTTGGTGAGCTGCAATCTCGCATGTAGCACAGTTAAAGGTTGTTTAAGAAAATGTGCACACATTTTCTGTTTTCATTTTGTCTACCACCCTCCCCCAGAATGGAATGAAGAAAGAGACGAACTATGATAAAACTTTATTTGTTCACAAGGTACATATACATAGCATGCATTTTGACTTAAAATAGTAGCAATTAATGACATAATACTGATTGAATTGGAGTGAAGTAATAGCTGCAACATGTATATAAAACATATGAACAATATTCCTTGTAATTTTTGGCTAAATATGCTTTAACCTCTTCGTGTATACCTAAATTATTTTATTTTATATCTTATTTTATACATAAGTTATTTTGTTTTAATCCTAGATCATATCTTTATATTGCATTGTCTATTGCTGTTTTAAAGTTTCTCAGGTTCTGCCAGTGCATTAGGGATTCCCATTACACATTATAGTTACAGCCCACATGGAGGTATTCTGTTTGAGACTGGGACAATGGCAGGCAGTGAGCCTAAGCAAGTCCAATACACAGGGTTATAGCATAATCTCTCCAGTCAGCTGTCCCAGTGATTAGAGATAGGGCAAAGTCCACAATCCAGTTATAAATAGAGATCAGTGAAGGAGACTTACAGCAGCAGGCAAACAGTACGAAAATATAGCATTTTGGGGGTCCTGAGGTACCCTTAGAATGATTCAATCAAATACATATTTTGTGTTTATTGGTAGTATACTAAGATACGTCTATACAAAATAAAAAAAAGTTGCTGAAGAATTTTTGAAAAAGTAGACAAAAGGTGAAAATTTACCAGTTTCGGGGGCTCTCAGAATGATTAAATCAATTACAGATTTCTTGTGCATAGTGGCAGTACCCTAAGATACATCTATGCAAAATTAAACAAAAAGTTGTTGAACGGTTTCTGAGATATGGTGGGTAACGGTGCACGGCAGACGGCGGAATGATGACACAAGTCTGTTCGACCTTCGACCCAAAGGACTAAAACCATTGAAAATTTCTGCATACATCCAGTGACAGATTTGTAGATGGCATAATTATCTTTATGATGAAATAGAAAAACATTAAATGCCCCCCAAGTTCACCACCCCACCGGACGAATTTAGAAAATGTCTCAATCTACGAACCATCTCAATTGGCCCGGTAGATCACATGCACAATTTCAACCTGATACATGCAAAACTGACGGAGATGTGGGGGCACAAACAAACAGAGGACGAACTGTTTTATAATATAGATAAATAATAACTTATCTATAGAAACTGACCAGCAGTTTGTATGTGGCGGGGGTTGCGGGTTCCTAAGTGGGCATGGTGATACCCTCAGCCTCTATGCAGGCACTCTTCTCCTTCGACCTCTTCTCCTTCTTCTCTCGTTTCTCCTTCTTTCATTTCCGCCTCAAAGGCTGCAAATAAAGAGGGCAGTAAATGGGCAGTTAATAACCATCCTGTGAAGGTGTCAAAAATATTTTTTAACATTTCAACGTCTTGTAATTTTAAGGCAACACCATTCTGACTTGAAATCGATTTTAACACCTCATATATGTGGTGTCATCTAGTGGATAATTGCATGCTACATGTCATTTTAACACTTAGTCTATTATGTTGAACTAGCTCCATTTGAAAACATTATTTGCTGAATGTGTATGAGTGCCATGGGGAATCAAAGTACATTTCTTTAAACGTCATGGAGTCTAAAGGGTTAAACAATGAAATGTCAAGGGGTCTAAAGGGTTAAACAATTAAATGTCATGGAGTAAAAACGGTTAAACAATTAATTGCCATGGGGGTCTAAAGGGTTAAACAATTAATTGCCATGGGGTCTAAAGGGTTAAACGATTAATTGCCATGGGGTCTAAAAGGTTAAACGATTAATTGCCATGGGGTCTAAAGGGTTAAACAAAACAACAACTAAAATGACGGTGATAGAGATACGAGATGACTCAATCCCACTGACTTCTTCTTCGTCGACGCCAATGTGCTTCTCGGGAGTGCGGGGGGCAGTGGGGGTCGCGAGGGCAGAGGGTGAGAGTTCACCGGCTGCGGAGAAAGCTGAGTGGACATCTTGGGCGGACCCTGACAGCCAGAAGTTCACGTCATCCGTCTATGAAAACAACATCTCTTCATCATCATTATCATTGTTCAGCCGGAGTGTCCCGTGGTTGGGCGAAGGCCTCAGCATGTCGTTTCCAAATCTGCCTGTCTTACGCTATCCTCTGCCAGATGGTGCCCTTCGAGTACTCGTCTAGTTTATCTCTCCATCACTTCGCTGGTCTTCCTCTAGATCGTTTCCCTTCGTAAGGTCTCCAGGTTGTGATATGCGATGTCCATCAGTTATCTCGTAGTCTGCTAATGTGCCCTGTCCAGGTCCACTTCTGTCTTATGATTTGTTTTATCTCGTCTATGACCTTTGTCTTCTGTCTTACCCAGATGTTTGTTTTTCTCTCCTGATATGTGATGTTTAACATACTTCTTTCCATCTTTGCTTGCTACATTTTAATATGAACATAATATTAATAATAATCTGAACATTTATACAGTGACCTTTCAGCTTAAACTGCTCAAAGGCATTTTACTTCATTAAAACATTTTCTCACATTTATATGACTTACAGGAGGTTCACTTTCGAAAATAGTGTAGAATATGGTAAAAAAAGACCCGGCATGACCTGATGTTAACAACTGTCTATCTAATTCATCAAAGCATAATCCAAAATATAGCACTGAAGAGAAAAACAGCAGGCATGGGTGCTCAAAAAGGGGATTGAAAGTTTGGAACAATGTCAAATGTCAGTAAAACTACTACATCCGTACAGTTCAAAGTTCATGCCAATACCAAAAAGGCACAACTGTCATATAATTGAAGTTTTCTACCGTAACAATAGGACTGAGTAAAAAGTTGATAATAAATTTCTAAAGAGAGAACCTACTGCCATGATCGTGCAAGAAAAATCAAATGGAGTAGTTTGTAGTACTTTCAAGATTACCTTTTCGGCAACGTCATTCATGTCATAGGTCACTGGCATGTCATCAGGGGTCATTGGCTGGTCAGTACCATTGGCCGAGACGATGAGGAGACTGGGACTGTCATTTTTGGAGTGGTGGTGGTGACCCTTCTTGCTCTTCTTCTCATACTGGAAGGCAACAGAGATGAATATAGTGATCTCTCTATTTCTTTCTCTCTCGTTCTCCCTACTTCCCTCCCTCTCTCACTCCCCCCTCTCTCTCTCCCTCCCTCCCTCCCTTCCTCCGTCTCTGTCTCTCAATCCCTCTCTCCCTACCCCCCTCTCAATCTCCCTCCCTCTCTTTCGTTCTCCTTCCATCCTTCCCTCCCTCTCTCTCCACTCCCTCTCTCCATCCCTCCCTCTCTCTTTCTCTCATCTCCCTCATCTTTCTCTCTCTCTCTCTCATTCCTACTCTCTCTATACTTCCTCTATCTCTATATCTCTCTCTCTCTCTCTCTCTCTCTCTCTCTCTCTCTCTCTCTCTCACACCGATGCAGCTACAAACCACTAATTTACAATGGTGTCATCTGGTGAATCACTATTCAATTGAATAAAAAAGACTATCCGGAAAGTCACGCATATAAAAGATATGAAAGAAAATAACTTTAAAGAAACCTATCTTTGTGTTTTCTAAAATGCATCGTGAATTGGTGGATCAGAGGCCAATGGTCTAACAAAGCCATTCAAGCCAACATATGAACATAGCAAGATGTGAGTAGACCTTGATGTCTCAAAGGAGATACACTTACAAGACTCCAATGTTAGCATGTTAATACATAGATAACTCACCAACAAAGTTTACAGTATGAAAATGTGTAGCATTTTACATTTGTTCAAGCCACCTTCCTTAGATTCCCACTACATTGGGTAGCTGCTAAATTTGAAAAACATGAATATTTCTCCCAAACAAACACTGAAATGAATTGTCCCTCCTACCTTCCTCTCCTTCTTGTCTTTCCTGTGTTTCTTCTCTCGTTCATTCCTGTGTTTTTTCTCCCGTGCTGTGGCTGCGGCTGACTCTGGTGGGGCCTTCACGCTGAGTGGAGACGACAGAGTCTGGTACGTGTGGACAGGCAACACCTCCTCATCTCGCAGTGGTCTAACAGGGGGAAGGGGACAGGAGAGTCAACATGGGTATGTGTGTGTGCACGTGCGCTTGTGTATGAGTGTGTATGTGTGTGTGTCTTTGTTTGTGCGTGTGTATATGCGTGTGTGTGTGTGTGTGTTTATGTTGTGTGTGTGTTTGCAGTGCATGCATGAATGCGCGTATGCATACATGCTTTGCATATGTATGAATGCATGTGTGCATCGTAGTGTTTCATGTCACTTTGTGTGAGACATGTGTGAGACATGTGTGTTACATGTCTGTGATTCCCTGTCATTTCCAACTAATACAAACTTTTAACAATAAAATATGCATTGTCTCTATAAATAATATTTTTAATACAAATTAACTATCACCAATTGGTACATTAGAGGCCAATGGTGTAAAGAAGCAAGTGAACACAACGTGAGGCAACTATATGTTAATATTCAGACTAGTACTACAACCTGATCAAGACACAAACACAAATTAACGTTTTAAAGAATGGTCCATCACTGTGAAGCAATATGCCCCAAACCTGTGAGGGGCCCTTGACGGGAGAATAGAATATAATAACACACTCACTCACTCATCTAGGTTAATGTTGAGAAGTCTATGTGGGTCATCTTTAGTACCCTTCGAGTCATCATCATCTGACAAGTTGGCTCCCTGTAACTCAGAGAACATCCATCTATGTACGTATATATATTTAACAAGATTTCCACCCAGAGAATTAACTCCAGATGGCAAACGAACTGATGCAAATGGATTCCGTGCAACCCATTCATGCGCTAACAGACACACTTTTTTATTTAATTCAACATTGGCAACAAATAAGAGCCTTGTCCTCACCTCTGGTACGTTGTATTCGATGTTGACAGAGATGACGGTGGAGGGATAATTGTCCGAGTCACAGCTCACCTTCTTCTTCCTCGACTTCTTCTCCTTCCGTCTCCATCTCTCCGCCTCCTGCTGACACTGCAGCTGCAGGTATTTGTCCGACATCGACATACCTGAGACAGGTTCATGACACACCTGAGACAGGGGTTGGGTTCATGACACACCTGAGACAGATGTTGGGTTCATGACACATCTGAGACAGGTGTTGGGTTCATGATACACCCGAGACAGGTGCTAGATTCATGACACACCTGAGACAGGTGTTTGTACACATACATATATATTATATATATATATAATATATATATATATATATATTATTTAGATTTGCAATAGATAGTATATTAGGTAGGTATTATGGTACAGGTGAGAACTATTAGCAAGTGAAAATTACAATATAATTGAGACATTTGGCTCATCTTCAAACATGACAGGTCAGAATTCTTACCGCCTTGTAATTAGTCCAACAAGTTTCTGATAAGATATGGAAAATTTTGTTCATGGCTCCAAGATTTCAATGGGCAGCAAGAATTAACACTTACGTTGGAGCGTTTAGTGGAAACTTGCAACGTTTAGATCCACCACCTGTGGATCTTGATCACGCATAAAATAAAAAACATGGTGAAAAATGATTGACTGTACTTTCTTTAAAAAAATTGAGTTCATTGGTTGTCTCCTTTACACCACATCCATACTCAACAATATGACCATAAACCAGATCTCCTGATTTTAACAAGATTTAACAAGATTGCCATCCAGAGAATTAACTCTAGATGGCAGGTGAACAAGGAAGCCCTTTGGCTTATCGAGAGTCCAACCCTTTTATCTACATATATCCAGCCCTTCTGAGGTATGTGTCGATTTTATTTTTAAACATATTCACACTACTAGCACCCACACAATCATCAGATAATCTGTTCCATTCATTCACAGTCCTTTGTGAAAATGAGAACTTTCTCACGTCTAATCTACACTGCTCCTTTACTAATGTAACTTCATGTCCTCTAGTCTTTCTATCTTTCTTAACTGAAAAAACATATTTCTATAATATTTTCATAACCATTCAATATTTTAAACACTTCTATCTGATCTCCTCTCAATCTCCTGGTCTCTAGTGTTGTTAAACCACATTCTTTTAGGCGTTTTTCATAACTAAGATCCCTCAGTTTTGGTATCATTTTAGTCGCTCTCCTCTGTACTCTTTCTAGCATATCTATGTCCTTCTTGCGGTATGGCCTCCACACTTGTATACAATATTCTAAATGAGGCCTAACTATTGTTTTGTACAGCGGTATTATTAGTTCTTTTTCTTTATATGCTATATTTCGCCTAATCAATCCAAGGATTTGATTTCCCTTTGAAGCTGCAATTCCACACTGTTCTGAAACCTTCATGTCAGCACTAATTGTCAGCCCTAAGTCTTTTTCTTTTACAGTAGTACTTAGTACAGTTCCCCCCATTGTATATTCTACATATTCGTTCCCATGTCCTGTGTGGAGGCATTTACATTTCCCAAAATTGAACAACATTTGCCACTTTTCAGACCATTTGATCAACCTGTCAAGATCATCTTGTAAATGCTGTCTATCCCCATCACTTTTAATCGTTCTAAACACTTTTGTATCATCTGCAAATTTCAACACCTTGCTAGCTATATCATCGTCCAAATCGTTTATATATATTAAGAATAATATAGGTCCCAGTACTGATCCCTGTGGAACCCCACTCAAAACCGATTTCCAGTTTGAAGCCTCCCCATCAACAACTACCCGTTGTCTTCTGTCAATCAGCCATTTTTCTATCCAGTTAATTATACCATTTCCTATGCCATGGGCCTTTAGTTTAAGCAGTAATCTTTGATGTGGCACTTTGTTGAAAGCTTTTTGAAAATCTAAGTAGATGATATCTACTGGTGATCCATCATCTACCCACTTAGTGATATCTTCCAAAAAACATAACATATTTGTTAAGCATGACCTCGCTTTTAGAAACCCATGTTGAGATGGGTTTATCAAGTTATGTTTAACAAGAAAATCCACCATGTGATCTTTAATTAGTCTTTCTAATAATTTGCAAATCACTGATGTTAAACTCACTGGTCTATAGTTCTTGACTTGTTTCTCGAACCTTTTTTAAATAACGGTATAATGTTTGCCTCTTTCCATTCTAAAGGAACCACTCCCTCTTCTAATGACAAGTTGAAAACTGTTGCAAGCGGTATGCTAATTTGTTCTACAATTTCCAATAGTAGTTTGGGCGGAATCCCATCCACTCCAGGTGATTTATTATCCTTCATAGCCCTTATTTTCTTAGCTACCATTTCCGGGGTTACAATTAATTGTCCTAAATAGTCTGAATCTGCCCCCTTGAACTTAGCCTCTGGTACTGGCAGTGAACTAATATCTTCTCTGGTAAACACTGAACTAAAGTACTCATTCAGGTCTTCTGCCATTAAGAATCCCTCTGATATTATATTTCCAGCTGTTTGCTTCGAACATACGCATAAAAACTCTTGCTGTCATATTTTATACTACTAGTTAATTGTTGTTGATAGCTTTTCTTTGAATTTCTAATTTCAGCTGTAGCTTGGTTAAGTGCTTCTTTATAACTGTTGTAGTGTTCATCATTTCCAGTACATCTATATGAATTCCACATCATTTGTTTATACTTAGTTTTTCTAATGGCTTCTTTCGATAAGTGTTTCTTTTTGGACCGTTTCCCTTGTTTTTTGAAGGGTACAAATTTATCGACCATGCACTTAATTTCACTCTTTAATATATTCCAGCATTCTGTTGCTGTCTTATTTTCACACTTCTGCAGTCGAGCTTAGAGTTGAGTGAGTATAAAGTGGTCCAACACTCTACTCACGCTGCTGCGGACAAGTTTAGAGTTGAGCGAGTATAAAGTGGTCTGAGACTCTACTCATGCTGCTGTGGACGAGCTTAGAGTTGAATGAGTATAAAGTGGTCTAAGACTCTACTTACGCTGCTGAAGACGAGCTTAGAGTTGAGTGAGTATAAAGTGGTCTAAGACTCTACTCACACTGCTGCAGACGAGATTAGAGTTGAGTGAGTGTAAAGTGGTCTAAGACTCTACTCACACTGATGCAGATGAGCTTCGAGCTGAGTGAGTATAAAGTGGTCTAAGACTCTACTCACACTGCTGCAGACGAGCTTAGAGTTGAGTATGTAAAGTGGTCTAAGACTCTACTTACGCTGCTGCAGTCGAGCTTAGAGTTGAGTGAGTATAAAGTGGTCTGAGACTCTACTCATGCTGCTGCGGACATGTTTAGAGTTGAATGAGTATAAAGTTGTCTAAGACTCTACTCACGTTGATGCGGAGGAGCTTAGAGTTGAGTGAGTATAAAGTGGTCTAAGACTCTACTCATGCTGCTGCAGACGAGCTTAGAGTTGAGTGAATATAAAGAAAAGTGGTCTGAGACTCTACTCATGCTGCTGCGGTCCCGTTTAGAGTTGAGTGAGTATAAAGTGGTCTAAGACTCTACTCACTTTGATGCGGAGGAGCTTAGAGTTGAGTCGGTATAAAGTGGTCTAAGACTCTACTCACGCTGCTGCAGACGAGCTTAGAGTTGAGTGAGTCGAGGACATTGAAGTTGAGGTCTTTGAGGTGATTCAAGTTGAGGTTCGAGAAGATGATAGAGATGACGACCTGGTAGCTCTGCTCCAGACACATTCGTGTCTCGTAAGTCTGAAACAATCAATGGTGATCCAAGTAACGTTACTTGAGTATGAAAAGAGAAATATTTTATAGACATTTTCATGGCACTTTCCACAAAAATTTCAGAAATATTTAGTTACCAACATACCATATGCAAATATATTATTATTTGATGTGTGGCCTACTTTCATATAAACTTGATACACTGCCCAATTGGTCAAGCTAGAACAATTAGTATTACCTGATGGTATCCAGTGTTAAATCCATGCATTAGTTAATTAGAAATGTGTATTTTGTGTCTTACACCTAAGGTTTAATGGATATTTACAAGCTGGGCTTGATTTATTGCATATCTGTTGTTTTCGTTGGCTTTCCAATATCTATCCAATTTGGCCTTAAAGGCTTTGGTGTCGACACTAACCATTTTAAGAGACGCATCCTCAGCCAACAATTTGTAGCTGGACATTGGCTGAAACAAAACAGAACATCAAACAATTCATTAGATCATTCAAATTGTTAAAATTGGGCACAAAACATACACAAAATTCAAGCTAATATATGCATGCCAGTGAAGATACACCTGGAAATAAACTACTCGAGTAGACCATTTCGTAAAGATTGTATATATTAGTTAATGTGTTATTAAAAATATTGTAGAATTTTATCCTGATACACTGCTATTTAGGCCGATTTCCAGTGGTTGTAGAAACCTTGCAGGAGAGTTGGTGAGCTGCAATCTCGCATGTAGCACAGTTAAAGGTTGTTTAAGAAAATGTGCACACATTTTCTGTTTTCATTTTGTCTACCACCCTCCCCCAGAATGGAATGAAGAAAGAGACGAACTATGATAAAACTTTATTTGTTCACAAGGTACATATACATAGCATGCATTTTTACTTAAAATAGTAGCAATTAATGACATAATACTGATTGAATTGGAGTGAAGTAATAGCTGCAACATGTATATAAAACATATGAACAATATTCCTTGTAATATTTGCTAAATATGCTTTAACCTCTTCGTGTATACCTAAATTATTTTATTTTATATCTTATTTTATACATAAGTTATTTTGTTTTAATCCTAGATCATATCTTTATATTGCATTGTCTATTGCTGTTTTAAAGTTTCTCAGGTTCTGCCAGTGCATTAGGGATTCCCATTACACATTATAGTTACAGCCCACATGGAGGTATTCTGTTTGAGACTGGGACAATGGCAGGCAGTGAGCCTAAGCAAGTCCAATACACAAGGTTATAGCATAATCTCTCCAGTCAGCTGTCCCAGTGATTAGAGATAGGGCAAAGTCCACAATCCAGTTATAAATAGAGATCAGTGAAGGAGACTTACAGCAGCAGGCAAACAGTACGAAAATATAGCATTTTGGGGGTCCTGAGGTACCCTTAGAATGATTCAATCAAATACATATTTTGTGTTTATTGGTAGTATACTAAGATACGTCTATACAAAATAAAAAAAAGTTGCTGAAGAATTTTTGAAAAAGTAGACAAAAGGTGAAAATTTACCAGTTTCGGGGGCTCTCAGAATGATTAAATCAATTACAGATTTCTTGTGCATAGTGGCAGTACCCTAAGATACATCTATGCAAAATTAAACAAAAAGTTGTTGAACGGTTTCTGAGATATGGTGGGTAACGGTGCACGGCAGACGGCGGAATGATGACATAAGTCTGTTCGACCTTCGACCCAAAGGACTAAAAACCATTCAAAATTTCTGCATACATCCAGCGACAGATTTGTAGATGGCATAATTATCTTTATGATGAAATAGAAAAACATTAAATGCCCCCCAAATTCACCACCCCACCGGTCGAATTTAGAAAATGTCTCAATCTACGAACAATCTCAATTGGCCCGGTAGATCATATGCACAATTTCAACCTGATACATGCAAAACTGACGGAGATGTGGGGGCACAAACAAACAGAGGACGAACTGTTTTATAATATAGATAAATAATAACTTATCTATAGAAACTGACCAGCAGTTTGTATGTGTATTATATATGTAGCACAAAGATATCTTACGAATCACATTCCTTATTTTGCTAAGACAAAACCGCATAGAATATTAGTTGAATAGACTTGTGAGCATTTGTGTCGAACCCGGACCTACTTTGTCATTGATTTTGCCGCTTGAGTTTTGCTTATCTTTGATACCTCAGTGAGATACACTGTAGTTCCATCATTCAACATTATCCTAGGCATATTTACCTTTAAGAATATTGCGTCTTACATCCATTTGAGGTGTAAATAGCGCCCCGGTTTGTATCAACATACAGACTAGCGCAAACCGGGTCGGTATTTGAACTTCAACAGGGTCCGGATTCGATACAAATGCCGACTAGTGAATAGGATTAGGATGCACGGTTTTTATTTGGGCTTCGAAACAATCCGGATTCGACACAAGTGACGTAGTGCCATCAGCCTGCACGGTTATCACTCCCACCATCGTCATAAACCAAAATGCAAGTTACCGTTTGGGCGCCATTTTACATGAATGTCTAGATTTCTAGTATGTCGAAACTCCGCAAAGGTGTCACCATTGGAGACGGGGGGATCAAGGAGGAATTTCAGTGATTGGAAACTCACAAGTGATCTTTCACACGTTGTCCAATGGCTAAAACGATGTTGCTACAAATCGATTTTTGCAGGAATAAAAGTGACTTGTGTGTGTCACACGCCGCTCGCCGACATTGAGTACCGTGAAAGAACGACGAAAAAAAAGCCGCTTGTTTTATAGGGGGGACACTGCTATGCCACAGTCACACACACACTCCATATGGGCCCACTGTCACATACACACTTATGGGCTCACTGCATACACCCTCTATGGGGCCCACTATCACATACACCTATGGGCCCCATCACATATACACCCTATGGCCCCCAGTCACATACCCTATATACCAAACTGTCACTACACCCTCTATGAATCCACTGTCACATAACCCTATAGGCCTACTGTACATAACCCCACTATGCCATTGTCACATACACCCTACTATGCACCCTGTCCACATACACTCTCCTATGGGACATACCCCTATGCACCCACTGTCACACACACCCTCCTGCGGACACTGTCATACACCCTCCTATGGGCCACCCATACACCCCTCCTATGCACCCACTCACATACACCCATATGGGTACTCACACACCCACTATATGCACCCACTGCACACACACTCCTATGGGCCCACTGTCACACATACCCTATATGCACTGTCACACACACCCTCTATGCGGTTGTCACACATACACCTTATTATGCCCATGTCACACATACACCTCCCTATAGGCAACTGTCAGATACACCCTACTATGCACCCACTGTCACATACACCCTCGTATGCAGACACTCACACATACATTCCTATGGGCCCACTGTCACACACACCGTACTATGCACCCTTTCACACACAACCTCCTATGTGGACACTGTCACATACACCCTCCTATGCGCCCACTGTCAGATACCCCTCCTATGCTCCTACTGTCACATACACCCACAAATGGCCCACTGTCACATACTCCCTATGCACCCACTGTCACATACACCCTCCTAAGCACCCACTGTCACAAACACTCATATGCGCCCCCACTCACATACACACCCTCCTATACGCCCTGTCACATACACACCCTACTATGCACCACTGCATCCACCCTCATATGCACCCACTGTCACATACACCCTAATATACACCCACTGTCACATACACCCTCCTATGCGCCCACTGTCACATAAACCATACTATGCAGTGTTTCCCCTGGGTGAAATGATGGGCGAGGTGGTAGGGGTGGGGTACGCGAGCGCCGCTGGCGCGAAGCGTTGTTAGGGGAGTCCGGGGGCATGGTCGCCCGGATATTTTTTTTAACTAGCTTTAAAATGGTGCATTCTGAGGTATGTTTTAACCTTTACTCTTGAATATACAGGGGAAGATATAAAATAACAAGACACTACTTGTAAATGGAGTAATCATGATTGATAAAAGTCAGTAATCATGATTGTTTCATCGTGTTGAGGTGTGGTTTTCATTTTACCACTGGTACTCATTAGAGGTGTGGTTTCCTCTTGGCCACTGGTACTTGGTTATGGTTATGTTTTATTGCACTAACCCTAGGCCTTGTTACCTCGCTGACAGAGTCAATAAAAAAGTAAACGGTGAGTTCTTATATAGCGCAGGACTGCTCAAAGCGCTTTACCCTTTACTCCCTGGCAGACCTGTTCAGTCGAACACCATCTCGACTTCTCTGGGAAGCATCCAGTGGTATCATCTGAAGACTCTTTCATCATCACCTTTAAATTATTTTAATATCATAATGTTATGGTAAATTGGTGGTTTATGTTCAAAAGATTATATTTTATTTGTTTGCTAGAATGCTATACAATTAATTAAACAGTCATTTATGGAATGCCACAAAAGTATGTTTCTATTAATCGCAAGAATGTTTCTCAAATTGTGTCCTTTTTATAAAACAGTATAAGTTGTTTAGTACATCCAATTGCTGTGCAAACATATCATTGTCTAACCCAAGTTATTGATAACCCGTTAGTATACACGGTTTTGGTTAGTAGGCAATTTTTTATGAGATGTGAACTTCGTTGGTTTATATTCGTAAGTATTTCACTCAAATCAACTTTCCCAAAAGTTTGTTTGCACAACTTTGTCGGAATATGTATTATATATGTAGCACAAAGATATCTTACGAATCACATTCCTTATTTTGCTAAGACAAAACCGCATAGAATATTAGTTGAATAGACTTGTGAGCATTTGCGTCGAACCCGGACCTACTTTGTTATTGATTTTGCCGCTTGAGTTTTGCTTATCTTTGATACCTCAGTGAGATACACTGTAGTTCCATCATTCAACATTATCCTAGGCATATTTACCTTTAAGAATATTGCGTCTTACATCCATTTGAGGCGTAAATAGCGCCCCGGTTTGTATCAACATACAGACTAGCGCAAACCGGGTCGGTATTTGAACTTCAACAGGGTCCGGATTCGATACAAATGCCGACTAGTGAATAGGATTAGGATGCACGGTTTTTATTTGGGCTTCGAAAGAGTCCGGATTCGACACAAGTGACGTAGTGCCATCAGCCTGCACGGTTATCACTCCCACCACCGTCATCAACCAAAACGCAAGTTACCGTTTGGGCGCCATTTTACATGAATGTCTAGATTTCTAGTATGTCGAAACTCCGCAAGGTGTCACCATTGGAGACACCGGGGATACCGCAGGAATATTCAGTGATTGGACAACTCACAAGTGATATCTTTCACGTTGTCCAATGACGGCTAAACGATGTTGCTACAAATCTGCGATTTTGCAGGAATAAAAGTGACTTTGTGGTGTCATTACGCGCTGCTCGCCATTACGCGCCGCTCGCCGACGTAGAGTATACCGTGAAAGAACGAAAAAAAAGCCTCGCTTGTTTTATACCAGGGGAAACACTGCTATGCAACCACTGTCACATACACTCTCCTATGGGCCCACTGTCACATACACACTCCTATGGGCTCACTGTCACATACACCCTCCTATGGGCCCACTATCACATACACCCTCCTATGGGCCCATTGTCACATACACCTTCCTATGGCCCCAGTGTCACATACACCCTAATATACACAAACTGTCACATACACCCTACTATGAATCCACTGTCACATAAACCCTCCTATAGGCCTACTGTAACATAACCCCACTATGCACCCATTGTCACATACACCCTACTATGCACCCACTGTCACATACACCGTCCTATGGGCCCACTGTCACATACACCCTACTATGCACCCACTGTCACACACACCCTCCTATGCGGACACTGTCACATACACCCTCCTATGGGCCCACTGTCAGATACACCCTCCTATGCACCCACTATCACATACACCCACCTATGGGTCCACTGTCACATACACCCTACTATGCACCCACTGTCACACACACCCTCCTATGGGCCCACTGTCACATACACCCTACTATGCACCCACTGTCACACACACCCTCCTATGCGGACACTGTCACATACACCCTGCTATGAGCCCACTGTCACATACGCCCTACTATGCACCCACTGTCACATACACCCTACAATGCACCCACTGTCGCATACACCCTCCTATGGGCCCACTGTCACATACACCCTCCTATGGGCCTACTGTAACATAACCCCACTATGCACCCATTGTCACATACACCCTACTATGCACCCACTGTCACATACACCATCCTATGGGCCCACTGTAACATAACCCAACTATGCTCCCATTGTCACATACACCCTACAATGCACCCACTGTCGCATACACCCTCCTATGGGCCCACTGTCACATACACCCTCCTATGGGCCTACTGTAACATAACCCCACTATGCACCCATTGTCACATACACCCTACTATGCACCCACTGTCACATACACCGTCCTATGGGTCCACTGTAACATAACCCCACTATGCACCCATTGTCACATACACCCTACAATGCACACACTGTCGCATACACCCTTATATGGGCCCACTGTCACATACACCCTCCTTTGGGCCTACTGTAACATAACCCCACTATGCACCCATTGTCACATACACCCTACTATGCACCCACTGTCACATACACCGTCCTATGGGCCCACTGTAACATAACTCCACTATGCACCCATTATCACATACACCCTACTGTGCACCCACTGTCACATACACCGTCCTATGGGCCCACGGTCACATAAACCCTCATATGCACCCACTGTCACATCTACCCTACTATGCACCCACTGTCACATACACCCTCCTATGGGCCCACTGTCACATACACCCTATTATGCACCAACTGTCACATACACCCACCTCTGCGGACACTGTCACATACACCCTCCTATGGGCCCACTGTCAGATACACCCTCCTATGCACCCACTATCACATACACCCACCTATGGGCCCAGTGTTACATACACCCTCCTATGCGCCCACTGTCACATACACCATACTATGCACCCACTGTCACATACACACTCCTATGTGCCCACTGTCACATACACCCTCCTATGGGCCCACTATCACATACACCCTCCTATGGGCCAACTGTCACATACTCCCTCCGATCTACCCACTGTCACGTACACCCTCCTATGGGCCCACTGTCAAATACACCCTCCTACACGCCCACTGTCACATATACCCTCCTACGTGCCGAATGTCAAATACACCCTCCTAAGCGCCCACTGTCACATACACCCTCCTATGCACCCAATGTCACTTACACCCTACTACTATACACCCACTGTCACATACACCCTCCTATAGGCCCACTGTCAGATACACCCTACTATGCACCCACTGTCACATACACCTTCGTATGCAGACACTGTCAGATACACCCGCCTATGCGGACACTGTCACATACACTCTCCTACGCGCCCATTGTCAGATAAACCCTCCTATCTACCCACTGTCACATACACCCTCCTACGTGCCCACTGTCACATACAACCTACTATGCACCCACTGTCACATACAACCTACTATGCACCCACTGTCACATACACCCTACTATGCACCCACTGTCACATACACCCTCCAATGGGCCCACTGTTACATACACCCTCCTATGCGCCCATTGTAACATAACCCTACTATGCACCCTTTCTCACTTACACCATACTAAGCACCCACTGTCACATACACCTTCCTATGGGCCCACTGTCACATACACCCTACTATGCACCCACTGTCACATACACCCTCCTATGCACCCAATGTCACTTACACCCTACTACTATACACCCACTGTCACATACACCCTCCTATAGGCCGACTGTCAGATACACCCTACTATGCACCCACTGTCACATACACCTTCGTATGCAGACACTGTCAGATACACCCGCCTATGCGGACACTGTCACATACACTCTCCTACGCGCCCATTGTCAGATAAACCCTCCTATCTACCCACTGTCACATACACCCTCCTACGAGCCCACTGTCACATACAACCTACTATGCACCCACTGTCACATACAACCTACTATGCACCCACTGTCACATACACCCTACTATGCACCCACTGTCACATACACCCTCCAATGGGTCCACTGTTACATACACCCTCCTATGCGCCCATTGTAACATAACCCTACTATGCACCCTTTCTCACTTACACCATACTAAGCACCCACTGTCACATACACCTTCCTATGGGCCCACTGTCACATACACCCTACTATGCACCCACTGTCGCATACACCCTCCTATGGGCCCACTGTCACATACACAATCCTATGGGCCCACTGTAACATAAACCTACTATGCACCCATTTTCACTTACATCCTACTATGCACCCACTGTCACATACACTGTCCTATGAGCCCACTGTCACATAAACCCTCATATGCACCCACAGTCACATATACCCTACTATGCACCCACTGTCACATACACCCTCCTATGGGCCCACTGTCACATACACCCTACTATGCACCCACTGTCACACACACCCTCCTATGCGGACACTGTCACATACACCCTCCTATGGGCCCACTGTCAGATACACCCTCCTATGCACCCACCATCACATACACCCACCTATGGGCCCACTGTCACATACACCCTCCTACACACCCACTGTCATATACACCCTCCTATGCACCCACTGTCACATACACCCTACTATGCACCCACTGTCACATATACCCTCCTATGGGGCTACTGTCACATACACCCTACTTTGCACCCACTGTCACATACACCCTCCTATGCAGACACTGTCAGATACACCCTAATATGCACCCACTGTTACATACATCCACCTATGGGCCCACTGTCACATACAGCCTACTATGCACTCATTGTCACATACACCCTCCTAAGCACCCACTGTCACAAACACCCTCATATGCGCCCACTGTCACATACACCCTCCTACGCACCCACTGTCACATACACCCTCATATACAACCACTGTCACATACACCCTACTATGCACCCACTGTCACATACACCCTCCTATAGGCCCACTGTCAGATACACCCTACTATGCACCCACTGTCACATACACCCTCGTATGCAGACACTGTCAGATACACCCGCCTATGCGGACACTGTCACATACACTCTCCTACGCGCCCATTGTCAGATACACCCTCCTATCTACCCACTGTCACATACACCCTCCTACGTACCCACTGTTACATACACCATCCTATGCGCCCATTGTCACATAAACCATACTATGCACCCAATGTCACATACACACTCCTATGGGCCAACTGTCACATACACCCTCCTATGGGCCCACTGTGACATACACCCTCCTACACGTCCACTGTCACATACACCCTCATAGGCACCCACTGTCACATACACCCTACTATGCACCATTGTCACATACAACCTACTATGCACCCACTGTCACATACACCCTCCTATGCACCGACTGTCACATACACCCTCATAGGCACCCACTGTCACATACACCCTACTATGCACCATTGTCACATACACCCTACTATGCACCCACTGTCACATACACCGTCCTATGGGCCTACTGTAACATAACCCTACTTTCCACCCTTTGTCACATACATACACACTCCTATGTGCCCACTGTCACATACACCCTCCTATGGGCCCACTATCACATACACCCTCCTATGGGCCAACTGTCACTTACACCCTCCGATCTACCCACTGTCACGTACACCCTCCTATGCACCCACTGTCACATACACCCTAATATGCACCCACTGTCAAATACACCCTCCTACACGCCCACTGTCACATACACCCTCCTACGTGCCCAATGTCACATACACCCTCCTAAGCGCCCACTGTCATATACACCCTCCTATGCACCCAATGTCACATACACCCTACTATGCACCCACTGTCATATACACCCTCCTATAGGCCCACTGTCAGATACACCCTACTATGCACCCACTGTCACATACACCCTCGTATGCAGACACTGTCACATACACCTTCCTATGGGCCCACTGTCACATACACCGTACTATGCACCCATTGTCACATACAACCTCCTATGTGGACACTGTCACATACACCCTCCTATGCGCCCACTGTCAGATACACCCTCCTAAGCACCCACTGTCACAAACACACTCATATGCGCCCACTGTCACATACACCCTCCTATACGCCCACTGTCACATACACCCTACTATGCACCCACTGTCACATACACCCTCCTATGCACCCACTGTCACATACACCCTCATATGCACCCACTGTCACATACACCCTCCTATGCGCCCACTGTCACATAAACCATACTATGCAGTGTTTCCCCTGGGTGAAATGATGGGCGAGGTGGTAGGGGTGGGGTACGCGAGCGCCGCTGGCACGAAGCGTTGTTAGGGGAGTCCAGGGGTATGGTCGCCCGGATATTTTTTTTAACTAGCTTTAAAATGGTGCATTCTGAGGTATGTTTTAACCTTTACTCTTGAATATACAGGGGAAGATATAAAATAACAAGACACTACTTGAAAATGGAGTAATCATGATTGATAAAAGTCAGTAATCATGATTGTTTCATCGTGTTGAGGTGAGGTTTTCATTTTATCACTGGTACTCATTAGAGGTGTGGTTTCCTCTTGGCCACTGGTACTTGGTTATGGTTATGTTTTATTGCACTAACCCTAGGCCTTGTTACCTCGCTGACAGAGTCAATAAAAAAGTAAACGGTGAGTTCTTATATAGCGCAGGACTGCTCAAAGCGCTTTACACTTTACTCCATGGCAGACCTGTTCAGTCGAACACCATCTCGACTTCTCTGGGAAGCATCCAGTGGTATCATCTGAAGACTCTTTCATCATCACCTATAAATTATTTTAATATCATAATGTTATGGTAAATTGGTGGTTTATGTTCAAAAGATTATATTTTATTTGTTTGCTAGAATGCTATACAATTAATTAAAGTCATTTATGGAGTGCCACAAAAGTATGTTTCTATTAATCGCAAGAATGTTTCTCAAATTGTGTCCTTTTTATAAAACAGTATAAGTTGTTTAGTACATCCAATTGCTGTGCAAACATATCATTGTCTAACCCAAGTTATTGATAACCCATTAGTATACACGGTTTTGGTTAGTAGGCAATTTTTTATGAGATGTGAACTTCGTTGGTTTATATTCGTAAGTATTTCACTCAAATCAACTTTCCCAAAAGTTTGTTTGCACAACTTTGTCGGAATATGTATTATATATGTAGCACAAAGATATCTTACGAATCACATTCCTTATTTTGCTAAGACAAAACCGCATAGAATATTAGTTGAATAGACTTGTGAGCATTTGCGTCGAACCCGGACCTACTTTGTTATTGATTTTGCCGCTTGAGTTTTGCTTATCTTTGATACCTCAGTGAGATACACTGTAGTTCCATCATTCAACATTATCCTAGGCATATTTACCTTTAAGAATATTGCGTCTTACATCCATTTGAGGCGTAAATAGCGCCCCGGTTTGTATCAACATACAGACTAGCGCAAACCGGGTCGGTATTTGAACTTCAACAGGGTCCGGATTCGATACAAATGCCGACTAGTGAATAGGATTAGGATGCACGGTTTTTATTTGGGCTTCGAAAGAGTCCGGATTCGACACAAGTGACGTAGTGCCATCAGCCTGCACGGTTATCACTCCCACCACCGTCATAAACCAAAACGCAAGTTACCGTTTGGGCACCATTTTACATGAATGTCTAGATTTCTAGTATGTCGAAACTCTGCAAGGTGTCACCATTGGAGACAACGGGGATCTCGCAGGAATATTCAGTGATTGGACAACTCACAAGTGATATCTTTCACGTTGTCCAATGACGGCTAAACGTTGTTGCTACAAATCTGTGATTTTGCAGGAATAAAAGTGACTTTGTGGTGTCATTACGCGCCGCTCGCCGACGTTGAGTATACCGTGAAAGAACGAAAAAAAAGCCTCGCTTGTTTTATACCAGGGGAAACACTGCTATGCAACCACTTTCACATACACTCTAATATGGGCCCACTGTCACATACACACTCCTATGGGCTCACTGTCACATACACCCTCCTATGGGCCCACTATCACATACACCCTCCTATGGGCCCATTGTCACATACACCTTCCTATGGCCCCAGTGTCACATACACCCTAATATACACAAACTGTCACATACATCCTACTATGAATCCACTGTCACATAAACCCTCCTATAGGCCTACTGTAACATAACCCCACTATGCACCCATTGTCACATACACCCTACAATGCACCCACTGTCGTATACACCCTCCTATGCGCCCACTGTCACATACACCCTACTATGCACCCACTGTCACATACACCCTCCTATGCACCCACTGTCACATACACCCTCATATGCACCTACTGTCACATACACCCTAATATGCACCCACTGCCACACACACCCTCCTATGCGGACACTGTCACATACACCCTCCTACGGGCCCACTGTCAGATACACCCTCCTATGCACCCACTATCACATACACCCACCTTTGGGCCCACTGTTACATACACTTTCCTATGCACCCACTGTCACATACACCCTCCTATGGGCCCAATGTCACATACACACTCCTATGGGCCAACTGTCACATACACCCTCCTATGGGCCCACTGTGACATACACCCTCCTACACATCCACTGTCACATACACCCTCATAGGCACCCACTGTCACATACACCCTACTATGCACCATTGTCACATACACCCTACTATGCACCCACTGTCACATACACCCTCCTATGCACCGACTGTCACATACACCCTCATAGGCACCCACTGTCACATACACCCTACTATGCACCATTGTCACATACACCCTACTATGCACCCACTGTCACATACACCGTCCTATGGGCCCACTGTAACATAACCCTACTTTGCACCCTTTGTCACATACATACACACTCCTATGTGCCCACTGTCACATACACCCTCCTATGGGCCCACTATCACATACACCCTCCTATGGGCCAACTGTCACATACACCCTCCGATCTACCCACTGTCACGTACACCCTCCTATGCACCCACTGTCACATACACCCTCATATGCACCCACTGTCACATACACCCTAATATGCACCCACTGTCAAATACACCCTCCTACACGCCCACTGTCACATACACCCTCCTACGTGCCCAATGTCACATACACCCTCCTACGGGCCCACTGTCATATACACCCTCCTATGCACCCACTATCACATACACCCACCTTTGGGCCCACTGTTACATACACTTTCCTATGCACCCACTGTCACATACACCCTCCTATGGGCCAAATGTCACATACTCCCTCCCATCTACCCACTGTCACATACACCCTCCTATGGGCCCACTGTCACATACACCCTACTACACGCCCATTGTCACATACACCCTCTTATGCGCCGCACACTGTCACATATACCCTCCTATGGGCCCACTGTCACATACACCCTACTATGCACCCACTGTCACATAAACCCTCCTATGCGCCCACTGTCACATACACCCTACTATGCACCCACTGTCACATACACCCTCCTATGCACCCACTGTCACATACACCCTCCTATGGACCCACTGTCACATACACCCTACTATGCACTGTGTAACAGTCGATCATGTCAGCCTTGAGCCCCACAGTGTGAACAATGAGAGAATACATTGCAGTAATTTTGGCAAATGTTCTCGTCATGGCGCTTACCCGGCATGCATGGTAGAATTAAAACAAAAAATAGGTGAGAACTTACTTTTTTGGGGAATAAACATAGAGTGAACTTTTCCAAATTATCACCATAGTCACTGGTCACTAGGGTGCGTTTGCAGTCATGTATATATGAGTTAGGTCATATTCACTCATATGAGGCAGGCAGGCAGGCAGGCAGGCAGGCAGGCAGGCAGGCAGGCAGGCAGGCAGGCAGGCAGGCAGGCAGGCAGGCAGGCAGGCAGGCAGGCAGGCAGGCAGGCAGGCAGGCAGGCAGGCAGGCAGGCAGGCAGGCAGGCAGGCAGGCAGGCAGGTTGTGTCCTGTCGTGTGTGTTGGATAGGATGGTGTAGGTCTTCTCTCGTTGTGCTCGCACAGACAGTCAGTTTTGCAGTTCAAGTAGACGCTGCAGAAATTGTGAATGTCATATTGTTAGAATGCTGTATGTGCACTGCCCCCCTCCGTCTTCATTTCCTATACTTTACTCTCACAGCAATAATTTGGGACTGTCTTGTGATGATCTTAATTGTGAGGTGGCTGCATTAGTGAGGTAACCATAAAGCAAAGTTTGACTATATAATAAGACTGGAAGAGAGGAGTGTAGATCTCACCTATCTCCACCGAGAATGACAGCAGATTTGAGTGAACCTTCCAAGCTGCAAATGAAAACTCATTGCACTCTTACAGTGGCTAGATAATACACCCCACAGCTGTGAATCAAAACTCATTGCACTCTTACAGTAGCTAGATGATACACCCCACAGCTGTGAATCAAAACTCATTGCACTCTTACAGTGGCTAGATGATACACCCCACAGCTGTGAATCAAAACTCATTGCACTCTTACAGTGGCTAGATGGTACACCCCACAGCTGTGAACCATACAAATGGTAATGTATTCCTATAGAATCAGACATCAACCTACTAAGCTGTATGATTTAACAAGATTTAACAAGATTGCCACCCAGAGAAATAACTCTAGGTGGGAGGTGGACAAGGAAGCCCTTTGGCTTATCGAGAGCCCAAACCTTTTATCTATGTGTAACCAGCCCTCCTGAGGTATGTGACGATTTTGTTTTTAAACATATTCACGCTACTAGCATCCACACTATCAGCAGATAATCTGTTCCATTCATTTACAGTCCTTTATAAAAATGAGAACTTTCTTATATCTAATCTATACTGCTCCTTTGCTAATGTAACTTAATGGCCTCTAGTCCTTCTATCTTCCTTAACTGAGAACAAAATATTTCTATCAATATTCTCATAACCATTAAGTATGTTAAACACTTCTATCTGATCTCCTCTCAATATCCTGGTCTCTAGTGTTGTTAAACGACATTCTTTTAGGCAAATTTCATAACTAAGATCCCTTAGTTTTGGTATCATTTTAGTCGCTTTCCTGTGTACTCTTTCTAGTATATCTATGTCCTTCTTGTGATATGGCCTCCACGCTTGTATACAATATTCTAAATGAGGCCTCACTATTGTTTTGTACAGCGGTATTATTAGTTCTTTTTCCTTATTTGCTATATTTTGCCTAATTAATCCAAGGATTTGATATCCCTTTGAAGCTGCAATTCCACACTGCTCTGAAACCTTCATATCAGCACTAATGGTTAACCCTAAGTCCTTTTCTTTTACAGTAGTACTTAGTACAGTACCCCCATTGCATAGTCTACCTCTTCGTTCCCATGTCCTGCGTGGAGGCATTTACATTTCCCAAAATTGAACAGCATTTGCCACTTTTCAGACCATTTGATCAACTTGTCAAGATCATCGTGTAAATGTTGTCTATCTCCATCACTTTTAATCCTTCTAAACACTTTTGTATCATCTGCAAATTTCAACACCTTGCTTGTTATTTCATCATCCAAACCTGCCATTGTATATTCTAGTACACTTGTCTTCTGTCAATCAGCCATTTTTCTACCCATTTGATTATACCATTTCCTATGCCATGGGCCTTTAGTTTAAGCAGTAATCTTTGATGTGGTACTTTGTCAAAAAACTCAGTGATGTCTTCCAAAATACAACATATTTGTTAAGCATGACCTCGCTTTTAAAAACCATGTTGAGATGGGTTCATCCAGTTATGTTTAACAAGAAAATCCACCATGTGATCTTTAATTAGTCTTTCTAAAAGTTTGCAAATCACTGATGTTAAACTCACTGGTCTATAGTTGTCCGACTTGTTTCTCAAACCTTTTTTAAATAACGATATAATGTTTGCCTCTTTCCATTCTAAAGGAACCACTCCCTCTTCAAATGACAAATTGAAAACTACAGCAAGCGGTATGCTAATTTGTACTACAATTTCCAATAGTAGTTTGGGCGGAATCCCATCCACTCCTTCATAGCCCTTATTTTCTTAGCTACCATTTCCAGGATTACAATTAACTGTAATAAATAGTCTGAATCTGCTCCCCTGAACTTAGCCTCTGGCACTGGCAGTGAACCAATATCTTCCCTGGTAAACACTGAACTAAAATACTCATTCAGGTCTTCTGCCATTAAGAATACCTCTGATATTATATTTCTTACAATATCATCTAGAGGACCGACCCTATCCTGAACTTTCTGTTTGCTTCGAACATACGCATAAAAACTGTTGCTGTCATGTTTTATATTAGAAGCTAATTTATGTTCATATCTTCTCTTTGAATTTATAATGTCTGCTGTAGCTTGGTTAAGTGCTTATTTATAAATGTTGTAGTCTTTATCATTTCCAGTACATCTATATGACTTCCATATAATTTGTTTATACATAATTTTTCTAATGGCTTCCTTTGATGTGTTTCTTTTTGGACCGTTTCCCTTGTTTTTTTAACGGTACAAATTTATCGACTATGCACTTAATTTCACTCTTTAAGATATTCCAGCATTCTGTTGCTGTCTTATTTTTAAGTGTGTTATTCCAATCTATCTTTGCTAAATATTTCTTCATGTCCTTATACCTTCATTTGTGGATATTTCTCCTGTACTGCTTTTTACTATTCCTTTCTCATTTTGCTTTGATACTAAAATGTATCTGGTTGTGATCACTACTCCACAGTGGCTCACATATATTGACATTGTCAACTAATTCATTCTGTGAGGACAAAACTATGTCTAGCTCT
>JAHLWY010001156.1:0-17947 GCA_020002185.1 Paraescarpia echinospica | reverse complement strand
AGCACCCAACGCAGACCTGACATTGCTAAATGAACACATACAGAGCACCCAACACAGACCTGACATTGCTAAATGAACATATACAGAGCAACCAACACAGACCTGACATTGCTAAATGAACATATACAGAGTACCCAACACAGACCTGACATTGATAAATGAATATATACCGAGCACCCAACACAGACCTGACATTGATAAATAAACATATACAGAGCACCCAACACAGACCTGATATTGATAAATGAACATATACAGAGCACCCAACACATACCTGACATTGATAAATGAACATACACAGAGCATCCAACACAGACCTGACATTGCTAAATGAACATATACAGAGCACCCAACACAGACCTGACATTGATAAATGAACATATACAAAGCACCCAACGCAGACCTGACATTGATAAATGAACATATACAGAGCACCCAACACAGACCTGACATTGCTAAATGAACATATACAGAGCACTCAACACAGACATGACATTGCTAAATGAACATATACAGAGCACCCAACACAGACCTGACATTGATAAATGAACATATACAGAGCACCCAACACATACCTGATATTGATAAATGAACATATACACAGCACACAACACAGACCTGATATTGATAAATGAACATATACACAGCACCCAACACAAACCTGACATTGATAAATGAACATATACAGAGCATCCAACACAGACCTGACATTGCTAAATGAACACATACAGAGCACCCAGCGCAGACCTGACATTGTTAAATGAACATATACAGAGCACCCACCACAGACCTGACATTGATAAATGAACATATACAGAGCACCCAACACAGACCTGACATTGATAAATGAACATATACAGAGCACCCAACGCAGATCTGACATTGATAAATGAACATATACAGAGCACCCAACACAGAACTGACATTGCTAAATGAACATATACAGAGCACCCAACACAGACCTGACGTTGCTAAATGAACATATACAGAGAACCCAACGCAGACCTGACATTGCTAAATGAACATATACAAAGAACCCAACGCAGACCTGACATTGATAAATGAACATATACAGAGCACCCAACACAGACCTGACATTGATAAATGAACATATACAGAGCACCCAACACAGACCTGACATTGCTAAATGAACATATACAGAGCACACAAAACAGACTTGTCATTGATAAATGAACATATACAGAGCACCCAATACAGACCTGACATTGATAAATGAACATATTCAGAGCACTCAACACAGACCTGACATTGTCAAATGAACATATACAGAGCACCCAACACAGAACTGACATTGATAAATGAACATATACAGAGCACCCAACACAGACCTGACATTGCTAAATGAACATATACAGAGCACCCAACACAGACCTGACATTGCTAAATGAACATATACAGAGCACCCAACACAGACCTGGTATTGATAAATGAACATATACAGAGCACCCAACACAGACCTGACATTGCTAAATGAACATACACAGAGCACCCAACACAGACCTGACATTGCTAAATGAACATATACAGAGCACACAACACAGACCTGACATTGCTAAATTAACATATACAGAGCACCCAACACAAACCTGACATTGCTAAATGAACATATAAAGAGCACCCAACACAAACCTAACATTGCTAAATGAACATATAAAGAGCACCCAACGCAGACCTGACATTGATAAATGAACATATACAGAGCACCCAACGCAGACCTGACTTTGTTAAATGAACATATACAGAGCACCCAACACAGACCTGACATTGCTAAATGAACATATACAGAGCACCCAACACAGACCTGACATTGCTAAATGAACATATACAGAGCACCCAACACATACCTGACATTGCTAAATGAACATATACAGAGCACCCAACGCAGACCTGACATTGCTAATTGAACATATACAGAGCACCCAACACAGACCTGACATTGCTAAATGAACATATACAGAGCACCCAACGCAGACCTGACTTTGTTAAATGAACATATACAGAGCACCCAACACAGACCTGACATTGCTAAATGAACATATACAGAGAATCCAACGCAGACCTGACATTGATAAATGAACATATACAGAGCACCCAACACAGACCTGACATTGTTAAATGAACATATACAGAGCACACAACACTGACTTGTCATTGATAAATGAACATATGCAGAGCACCCAATACAGACCTGACATTGATAAATAAACATATTCAGAGCACCCAACACAGACCTGACATTGCTAAATGAACATATACAGAGCACCCAACACAGACCTGGTATTGATAAATGAACATATACAGAGCACCCAACACAGACCTGACATTGCTAAATGAACATACACAGAGCACCCAACACAGACCTGACATTGCTAAATGAACATATACAGAGCACACAACACAGACCTGACATTGCTAAATTAACATATACAGAGCACCCAACACAAACCTGACATTGCTAAATGAACATATAAAGAGCACCCAACACAAACCTGACATTGCTAAATGAACATATAAAGAGCACCCAACGCAGACCTGACATTGATAAATGAACATATACAGAGCACCCAACGCAGACCTGACTTTGTTAAATGAACATATACAGAGCACCCAACACAGACCTGACATTGCTAAATGAACATATACAGAGCAAACAACACAGACCTGACATTGCCAAATGAACATATACAGAGAACCCAACGCAGAACTGACATTGCTAAATGAACATATACAGAGCACCCAACGCAGACCTGACTTTGTTAAATGAACATATACAGAGCACCCAACACAGACCTGACATTGCTAAATGAACATATACAGAGAATCCAACGCAGACCTGACATTGATAAATGAACATATACAGAGCACCCAACACAGACCTGACATTGTTAAATGAACATATACAGAGCACACAACACTGACTTGTCATTGATAAATGAACATATACAGAGCACCCAGTACAGACCTGACATTGATAAATAAACATATTCAGAGCACCCAACACAGACCTGACATTGCTAAATGAACATATACAGAGCACCCAACACAGACCTGGTATTGATAAATGAACATATACAGAGCACCAAAAACAGACCTGACATTGCTAAATGAACATACACAGAGCACCCAACACAGACCTGACATTGCTAAATGAACATATACAGAGCACACAACACAGACCTGACATTGCTAAATTAACATATACAGAGCACCCAACACAAACCTGACATTGCTAAATGAACATATAAAGAGCACCCAACACAAACCTGACATTGCTAAATGAACATATAAAGAGCACCCAACGCAGACCTGACATTGATAAATGAACATATACAGAGCACCCAACGCAGATCTGACTTTGTTAAATGAACATATACAGAGCACCCAACACAGACCTGACATTGCTAAATGAACATATACAGAGCACCCAACACAGACCTGACATTGCTAAATGAACATATACAGAGAACCCAACGCAGACCTGACATTGATAAATGAACATATACAGAGCACCCAACACAGACCTGACATTGATAAATGAACATATACAGAGCACCCAACACAGACCTGACATTGCTAAATGAACATATACAGAGCACACAACACACACTTGTCATTGATAAATGAACATATACAGAGCACCCAATACAGACCTGACATTGATAAATGAACATATTCAGAGCACCCAACACAGACCTGACATTGCTAAATGAACATATACAGAGCACCCAACACAGACCTGATATTGATAAATGAACATATACAGAGCACCCAACACAGACCTGACATTGCTAAATGAACATACACAGAGCACCCAACACAGACCTGACATTGCTAAATGAACATATACAGAGCACACAACACAGACCTGACATTGCTAAATGTACATATACAGAGCACCCAACACAAACCTGACATTGCTAAATGAACATATACAGAGCACACATCACAGACCTGACATTGCTAAATGTACATATACAGAGCACCCAACACAAACCTGACATTGCTAAATGAACATATAAAGAGCACCCAACGCAGACCTGACATTGCTAAATGAACATACACAGAGCACCCAACACAGACCTGACATTGATAAATGAACATATACAGAGCACACAACACAGACCTGACATTGCTAAATGAACATATGCAGAGCACCCAGCACAAACCTGACATTGCTAAATGAACATATAAAGAGCACCCAACGCAGACCTGACATTGATAAATGAACATATACAGAGCACCCAACACAGACCTGACATTGCTAAATGAACATATACAGTGCACCCAACACAGACCTGACATTGATAAATGAACATATTCAGAGCAACCAACACAGACCTGACATTGCTAAATGAACATATACAGAGCACCCAACACAGACCTGACATTGATAAATGAATATATACCGAGCACCCAACACAGACCTGACATTGATAAATGAACATATACAGAGCACCCAACACATACCTGACATTGATAAATGAACATATACAGAGCATCCAACACAGACCTGACATTGCTAAATGAACATATACAGAGCACCCAACACAGACCTGACATTGATAAATGTAGATATACAGAGCACCCAACGCAGACCTGACATTGATAAATGAACATATACAGAGCACCCAACACAGACCTGACATTGATAAATGAACATATACAGAGCACCCAACACAGACCTGACATTGATAAATGAACATATACAGAGCACCCAACACAGACCTGACATTGATAAATGAACATATACAGAGCACCCAACACAGACATGACATTGATAAATGAACATATACAGAGCACCCAACACAGACCTGACATTGCTAAATGAACATATACAGAGCACCCAACGCAGACCTGACATTGTTAAATTAACATATACAGAGCACCCAACACAGACCTGACATTGAAAAATGAACATATACAGAGCACCCAACACAGACCTGACATTGCTAAATGAACATATACAGAGCATCCAACACAGACCTGCCATTGCTAAATGAACATATACAGAGCAACCAACGCAGACCTGACATTGCTAAATGAACATATGCAGAGCACCCAACACAGACCTGATATTGCTCAAAGAACAAATACAGAGCACCCAAGACAGACCTGACATTGCTAAATGAACATATACAGAGCACCCAACGCAGACCTGACATTGATAAATAAACATATACAGGACCCAACACAGACCTGACATTGATAAATTAACATATACAGAGCACCCAACATAGACCTGACATTGCTAAATGAACATATACAGAGCACCCAACGCAGACCTGACTTCGCTAAGTGAACATATACAGAGCACCCAACACAGACCTGACATTGCTAAATGAACATATACAGAGCACCCAACACAGACCTGACATTGCTAAATGAACATATACAGAGCACCCAACACAGACCTGACATTGCTAAATGAACATATAAAGAGCACCCAACGCAGACCTGACATTGATAAATGAACATATACAGAGCACCCAACACAGACCTGACATTGATAAATGAACATATACAGAGCACCCAACACAGACCTGACATTGCTAAATGAACATATACAGAGCACACAACACAGACTTGTCATTGATAAATGAACATATACAGAGCACCCAATACAGACCTGACATTGATAAATGAACATATTCAGAGCACCCAACACAGACCTGACATTGCTAAATGAACATATACAGAGCACACAACACAGACTTGTCATTGATAAATGAACATATACAGAGCACCCAATACAGACCTGACATATACAGAGCACCCAACACAGACCTGACATTGATAAATGAACATATACAGAGCACCCAACACAGACCTGACATTGCTAAATGAACATATACAGAGAGACCTGACATTGCTAAATGAACATATACCTGACATTGCTAAATGAACATATACAGAGCACCCAACACAGACCTGATATTGATAAATGAACATATACAGAGCACCCAACACAGACCTGACATTGCTAAATGAACATACACAGAGCACCCAACACAGACCTGACATTGCTAAATGAACATATACAGAGCACACAACACAGACCTGACATTGCTAAATGAACATATACAGAGCACCCAACACAAACCTGACATTGCTAAATGAACATATAAAGAGCACCCAACGCAGACCTGACATTGCTAAATGAACATACACAGAGCACCCAACACAGACCTGACATTGATAAATGAACATATACAGAGCACACAACACAGACCTGACATTGCTAAATGAACATATACAGAGCACCCAACACAAACCTGACATTGCTAAATGAACATATAACGAGCACCCAACGCAGACCTGACATTGCTAAATGAACATACACAGAGCACCCAACACAGACCTGACATTGATAAATGAACATATACAGAGCACCCAACACAGACCTGACATTGATAAATGAACATATACAGAGCACCCAACACAGACCTGACATTGCTAAATGAACATATACAGAGCACCCAACACAGACCTGATATTGATAAATGAACATATACAGAGCACCCAACACAGACCTGACATTGATAAATGAACATATACAGAGCACCCAACACAGACCTGACATTGCAAAATGAACATATACAGAGCACCCACCACAGACCTGACATTGATAAATGAACATATACAGAGCAACCAACACAGACCTGACATTGCTAAATGAACATATACAGAGCACCCAACACAGACCTGACATTGATAAATGATAAATATATCACAGACCTGATATTGATAAATGAACATATATACAGCACACAACACAGACCTGATATTGATAAATGAACATATACAGAGCACCCAACACATACCTGACATTGATAAATGAACATATACAGAGCACCCAACACAGACCTGACATTGATAAATGAACATATACAGAGCACCCAACGCAGACCTGACATTGATAAATGAACATATACAGAGCACCCAACACAGACCTGACATTGCTAAATGAACATATACAGAGCACCCAACACAGACATGACATTGCTAAATGAACATATACAGAGCACCCAACACAGACCTGACATTGATAAATGAACATATACAGAGCACCCAACACAGACCTGACATTGCTAAATGAACATATACAGAGCACCCAACACAGACATGACATTGCTAAATGAACATACACAGAGCACCCAACACAGACCTGACATTGCTAAATGAACATATACAGAGCACTGAACGCAGACCTGACATTGTTAAATGAACAAATACAGAGCACCCAACACAGACCTGACATTGATAAATGAACATATACAGAGCACCCAACACAGACCTGACATTGATAAATGAACATATACAGAGCACCTAACACAGACATGACATTGATAAATGAACATATACAGAGCACCCAACACAGACCTGACATTGCTAATTGAACATATACAGAGCACCCAACGCAGACCTGACATTGTTAAATTAACATATACAGAGCACCCAACACAAACCTGACATTGATAAATGAACATATACAGAGCACCCAACACAGACCTGACATTGCTAAATGAACATATACAGAGCAACCAACGCAGACCTGACATTGCTAAATGAACATATGCAGAGCACCCAACACAGACTTGATATTGCTCAATGAACAAATACAGAGCACCCAACACAGACCTGACATCGCTAAATGAACATATACAGAGCACCCAACGCAGACCTGACATTGATAAATAAACATACACAGGACCCAACACAGACCTGACATTGATAAATTAACATGTACAGAGCACCCAACACAGACCTGACATTGCTAATTGAACATATACAGAGCACCCAACACAGAACTGACATTGCTAAATGAACATATACAGAGCACCCAACGCAGACCTGACTTTGTTAAATGAACATATACAGAGCACCCAACACAGACCTGACATTGCTAAATGAACATATACAGAGAACCCAACACAGACCTGACATTGCTAAATGAACATATACAGAGCACCCAACACAGACCTGACATTGCCAAATGAACATATACAGAGCACCCAACACAAACCTGACATTGCTAAATGAACATATAAAGAGCACCCAACGCAGACCTGACATTACTAAATGAACATATAAACAGCACCCAACGCAGACCTGACATTGATAAATGAACATATACAGAGCACCCAACACAGACCTGACATTGCTAAATGAACATATACAGAGCACCCAACACAGACCTGACATTGCTAAATGAACATATACAGAGCACCCAACACAGACCTGACATTGCTAAATGAACATATAAAGAGCACCCAACGCAGACCTGACATTGATAAATGAACATATACAGAGCACCCAACACAGACCTGACATTGATAAATGAATATATACAGAGCACACAACACAGACTTGTCATTGATAAATGAACATATACAGAGCACCCAATACAGACCTGACATTGATAAATGAACATATTCAGAGCACCCAACGCAGACCTGACATTGATAAATGAACATATACAGAGCACCCAACACATACCTGACATTGATAAATGAACATATACAGAGCACCCAACACAGACCTGACATTGCTAAATGAACATATACAGAGCACACAACACAGACTTGTCATTGCTAAATGAACATATACAGAGCACACATCACAGACCTGACATTGCTAAATGTACATATACAGAGCACCCAACACAAACCTGACATTGCTAAATGAACATATAAAGAGCACCCAACGCAGACCTGACATTGCTAAATGAACATATACAGAGCACCCAACACAGACCTGACATTGCTAAATGAACATATACAGAGCAACCAACACAGACCTGACATTGCTAAATGAACATATACAGAGCACCCAACACAGACCTGACATTGATAAATGAATATATACCGAGCACCCAACACAGACCTGACATTGATAAATGAACATATACAGAGCACCCAACACAGACCTGATATTGATAAATGAACATATATACAGCACACAACACAGACCTGATATTGATAAATGAACATATACAGAGCACCCAACACATACCTGACATTGATAAATGAACATACACAGAGCATCCAACACAGACCTGACATTGCTAAATGAACATATACAGAGCACCCAACACAGACCTGACATTGATAAATGAACATATACAGAGCACCCAACACAGACCTGACATTGATAAATGAACATATACAGAGCACCTAACACAGACATGACATTGATAAATGAACATATACAGAGCACCCAACACAGACCTGACATTGCTAAATGAACATATACAGAGCACCCAACGCAGACCTGACATTGTTAAATTAACATATACAGAGCACCCAACACAGACCTGACATTGATAAATGAACATATACAGAGCACCCAGCACAGACCTGACATTGCTAAATGAACATATACAGAGCATCCAACACAGACCTGCCATTGCTAAATGAACATATACAGAGCAACCAACGCAGACCTGACATTGCTAAATGAACATATGCAGAGCACCCAACACAGACCTGATATTGCTAAATGAACAAATACAGAGCATCCAACACAGACCTGACATTGCTAAATGAACATATACAGAGCACCCAACGCAGACCTGACATTGATAAATAAACATATACAGGACCCAACACAGAACTGACATTGATAAATTAACATATACAGAGCACCCAACACAGACCTGACATTGCTAATTGAACATATACAAAGCACCCAACACAGACCTGACATTGCTAAATGAACATATACAGAGCACCCAACGCAGACCTGACTTTGTTAAATGGACATATACAGAGCACCCAACACAGACCTGACATTGCTAAATGAACATATACAGAGAACCCAACACAGACCTGCCATTGCTAAATGAACATATACAGAGCACCCAACACAGACCTGACATTGCTAAATGAACATATACAGAGCACCCAACACAGACCTGACATTGCTAAATGAACATATAAAGAGCACCCAACGCAGACCTGACATTGATAAATGAACATATACAGAGCACCCAACACAGACCTGACATTGATAAATGAATATATACAGAGCACACAACACAGACTTGTCATTGATAAATGAACATATACAGAGCACCCAATACAGACCTGACATTGATAAATGAACATATTCAGAGCACCCAACGCAGACCTGACATTGATAAATGAACATATACAGAGCACCTAACACATACCTGACATTGATAAATGAACATATACAGAGCACCCAACACAGACCTGACATTGCTAAATGAACATATACAGAGCACACAACACAGACTTGTCATTGCTAAATGAACATATACAGAGCACACAACACAGACCTGACATTGCTAAATGTACATATACAGAGCACCCAACACAAACCTGACATTGCTAAATGAACATATACAGAGCACACATCACAGAACTGACATTGCTAAATGTACATATACAGAGCACCCAACACAAACCTGACATTGCTAAATGAACATATAAAGAGCACCCAACGCAGACCTGACATTGCTAAATGAACACATACAGAGCACCCAACACAGACCTGACATTGCTAAATGAACATATACAGAGCAACCAACACAGACCTGACATTGCTAAATGAACATATACAGAGCACCCAACACAGACCTGACATTGATAAATGAATATATACCGAGCACCCAACACAGACCTGACATTGATAAATAAACATATACAGAGCACCCAACACAGACCTGATATTGATAAATGAACATATATACAGCACACAACACAGACCTGATATTGATAAATGAACATATACAGAACACCCAACACATACCTGACATTGATAAATGAACATATACAGAGCATCCAACACAGACCTGACATTGCTAAATGAACATATACAGAGCACCCAACACAGACCTGACATTGATAAATGAACATATACAGAGCACCCAACACAGACCTGACATTGATAAATGAACATATACAGAGCACCCAACACAGACCTGACATTGATAAATGAACATATACAGAGCACCTAACACAGACATGACATTGATAAATGAACATATACAGAGCACCCAACACAGACCTGACATTGCTAAATGAACATATACAGAGCACCCAACGCAGACCTGACATTGTTAAATTAACATATACAGAGCACCCAACACAGACCTGACATTGATAAATGAACATATACAGAGCACCCAACACAGACCTGACATTGCTAAATGAACATATACAGAGCATCCAACACAGACCTGCCATTGCTAAATGAACATATACAGAGCAACCAACGCAGACCTGACATTGCTAAATGAACATATGCAGAGCACCCAACACAGACCTGATATTGCTCAATGAACAAATACAGAGCATCCAACACAGACCTGACATTGCTAAATGAACATATACAGAGCACCCAACGCAGACCTGACATTGATAAATAAACATATACAGGACCCAACACAGAACTGACATTGATAAATTAACATATACAGAGCACCCAACACAGAACTGACATTGCTAATTGAACATATACAGAGCACCCAACACAGACCTGACATTGCTAAATGAACATATACAGAGCACCCAACGCAGACCTGACTTTGTTAAATGGACATATACAGAGCACCCAACACAGACCTGACATTGCTAAATGAACATATA
Organism: Paraescarpia echinospica; assembly: GCA_020002185.1. Classification (NCBI taxonomy): domain Eukaryota; kingdom Metazoa; phylum Annelida; class Polychaeta; order Sabellida; family Siboglinidae; genus Paraescarpia; species Paraescarpia echinospica. The sequence goes on along the minus strand of JAHLWY010001156.1, from coordinate 6,314 downwards.
CAGAGAACCCAACACAGACCTGCCATTGCTAAATGAACATATACAGAGCACCCAACACAGACCTGACATTGCTAAATGAACATATACAGAGCACCCAACACAGACCTGACATTGCTAAATGAACATATAAAGAGCACCCAACGCAGACCTGACATTGATAAATGAACATATTCAGAGCACCCAACACAGACCTGACATTGATAAATGAACATATACAGAGCACACAACACAGACTTGTCATTGATAAATGAACATATACAGAGCACCCAATACAGACCTGACATTGATAAATGAACATATTCAGAGCACCCAACGCAGACCTGACATTGATAAATGAACATATACAGAGCACCCAACACAGACCTGACATTGATAAATGAACATATTCAGAGCACCCAACACAGACCTGACGTTGCTAAATGAACATATACAGGGCACCCAACACAGACCTGATATTGATAAATGAACATATACAGAGCACCCAACACAGACCTGACATTGCTAAATGAACATACACAGAGCACCCAACACAGACCTGACATTGATAAATGAACATATACAGAGCACACAACACAGACCTGACATTGCTAAATGAACATATGCAGAGCACCCAACACAAACCTGACATTGCTAAATGAACATATAAAGAGCACCCAACGCAGACCTGACATTGATAAATGAACATATACAGAGCACCCAACACAGACCTGACATTGCTAAATGAACATATACAGAGCACCCAACACAGAACTGACATTGATAAATGAACATATACAGAGCAACCAACACAGACCTGACATTGCTAAATGAACATATACAGAGCACCCAACACAGACCTGACATTGATAAATGAATATATACCGAGCACCCAACACAGACCTGACATTGATAAATGAACATATACAGAGCACCCAACACAGACCTGATATTGATAAATGAACATATATACAGCACCCAACACAGACCTGATATTGATAAATGAACATATACAGAGCACCCAACACATACCTGACATTGATAAATGAACATACACAGAGCATCCAACACAGACCTGACATTGCTAAATGAACATATACAGAGCACCCAACACAGACCTGACATTGATAAATGAACATATACAAAGCACCCAACGCAGACCTGACATTGATAAATGAACATATACAGAGCACCCAACACAGACCTGACATTGCTAAATGAACATATACAGAGCACTCAACACAGACATGACATTGCTAAATGAACATATACAGAGCACCCAACACAGACCTGACATTGATAAATGAACATATACAGAGCACCCAACACAGACCTGACATTGCTAAATGAACATATACAGAGCACGCAACACAGACATGACATTGCTAAATGAACATATACAGAGCACCCAACACAGACCTGACATTGCTAAATGAACATATACAGAGCACTGAACGCAGACCTGACATTGTTAAATGAACAAATACAGAGCACCCAACACAGACCTGACATTGATAAATGAACATATACAGAGCACCCAACACAGACCTGACATTGATAAATGAACATATACAGAGCATCTAACACAGACATGACATTGATAAATGAACATATACAGAGCACCCAACACAAACCTGACATTGCTAAATGAACATATAACGAGCACCCAACGCAGACCTGACATTGCTAAATGAACATACACAGAGCACCCAACACAGACCTGACATTGATAAATGAACATATACAGAGCACCCAACGCAGACCTGACTTTGTTAAATGAACATATACAGAGCACCCAACACAGATCTGACATTACTAAATGAACATACACAGAGCACCCAACACAGACCTGACATTGATAAATGAACATATACAGAGCACCCACCACAGACCTGACATTGGTAAATAAATATATACAGGGCACCCAACGCAGACCTGATATTGTTAAATCAACATATACATAGCACCCAACACAGACCTGACATTGATAAATGAACATATACAGAGCACCCAACACAGACCTGACATTGCTAAATGAACATATACAGAGCACCCAACACAGACCTGACATTGCTAAATGAACATATACAGAGCACCCAACACAGACCTGACATTGCTAAATGAACATATACAGAGCACCCAACACAGACCTGACATTGCTAAATGAACATATACAGAGCACCCAACGCAGACCTGGCATTGCTAATTGAACATATACAGAGCACCCAACACAGACCTGACATTGCTAAATGAACATATACAGAGCACCCAACGCAGACCTGACTTTGTTAAATGAACATATACAGAGCACCCAACGCAGACCTGACTTTGTTAAATGAACATATACAGAGCACCCAACACAGATCTGACATTACTAAATGAACATACACAGAGCACCCAACACAGACCTGACATTGATAAATGAACATATACAGAGCACACAACACAGACCTGACATTGCTAAATTAACATATACAGAGCACCCACCACAAACCTGACATTGCTAAATGAACATATAAAGAGCACACAACACTGACTTGTCATTGATAAATGAACATATACAGAGCACCCAATACAGACCTGACATTGATAAATAAACATATTCAGAGCACCCAACACAGACCTGACATTGCTAAATGAACATATACAGAGCACCCAACACAGACCTGGTATTGATAAATGAACATATACAGAGCACCCAACACAGACCTGACATTGCTAAATGAACATACACAGAGCACCCAACACAGACCTGACATTGCTAAATGAACATATACAGAGCACACAACACAGACCTGATATTGCTAAATGAACATATACAGAGCACCCAACACAGACCTGACATTGATAAATGAACATATACAGAGCACCCAACACAGACCTGACATTGATAAATGAACATATACAGAGCACCCAACACAAACCTGACATTGCTAAATGAACATTTAAAGAGCACCCAACGCAGATCTGACATTACTAAATGAACATACACAGAGCACCCAACACAGACCTGACATTGATATATGAACATATACAGAGCACACAACACAGACCTGACATTGCTAAATTAACATATACAGAGCACCCAACACAAACCTGACATTGCTAAATGAACATATAAAGAGCACCCAACACAAACCTGACATTGCTAAATGAACATATAAAGAGCACCCAACGCAGACCTGACATTGATAAATGAACATATACAGAGCACCCAACGCAGACCTGACTTTGTTAAATGGACATATACAGAGCACCCAACACAGACCTGACATTGCTAAATGAACATATACAGAGAAACCAACACAGACCTGACATTGCTAAATGAACATATACAGAGCACCCAACACAGACCTGACATTGCTAAATGAACATATACAGAGCACCCAACACAGACCTGACATTGATAAATGAACATATACAGAGCACCCAACACAGACCTGACATTGCTAAATGAACATATACAGAGCACACAACACAGACTTGGCATTGATAAATGAACATATACAGAGCACCCAATACAGACCTGACATTGTTAAATGAACATATTCAGAGCACCCAACACAGACCTGATATTGATAAATGAACATATACAGAGCACCCAACACAGACCTGACACTGCTAAATGAACATACACAGAGCACCCAACACAGACCTGACATTGCTAAATGTACATATACAGAGCACCCAACACAAACCTGACATTGCTAAATGAACATATACAGAGCACACATCACAGACCTGACATTGCTAAATGTACATATACAGAGCACCCAACACAAACCTGACATTGCTAAATGAACATATAAAGAGCACCCAACGCAGACCTGACATTGCTAAATGAACATACACAGAGCACCCAACACAGACCTGACATTGATAAATGAACATATACAGAGCACACAACACAGACCTGACATTGCTAAATGAACATATACAGAGCACCCAGCACAAACCTGACATTGCTAAATGAACATATAAAGAGCACCCAACGCAGACCTGACATTGATAAATGAACATATACAGAGCACCCAACACAGACCTGACATTGCTAAATAAACATATACAGAGCACCCAACACAGACCTGACATTGATACATGAACATATACAGAGCAACCAACACAGACCTGACATTGCTAAATGAACATATACAGAGCACCCAACACAGACCTGACATTGCTAAATGAACATATACAGAGCACCCAACACAGACCTGACATTGATAAATGAATATATACAGAGCACCCAACACAGACCTGACATTGATAAATGAACATATACAGAGCACCCAACACAGACCTGATATTGATAAATGAACATATATACAGCACACAACACAGACCTGATATTGATAAATGAACATATACAGAGCACCCAACACATACCTGACATTGATAAATGAACATATACAGAGCATCCAACACAGACCTGACATTGCTAAATGAACATATACAGAGCACCCAACACAGACCTGACATTGATAAATGAACATATACAGAGCACCCAACGCAGACCTGACATTGATAAATGAACATATACAGAGCACCCAACACATACCTGACATTGCTAAATGAACATATACAGAGCACCCAACACAGACATGACATTGCTAAATGAACATATACAGAGCACCCAACACAGACCTGACATTGATAAATGAACATATACAGAGCACCCAACACAGACCTGACATTGCTAAATGAACATATACAGAGCACCCAACACAGACATGACATTGCTAAATGAACATACACAGAGCACCCAACACAGACCTGACATTGCTAAATGAACATATACAGAGCACTGAACGCAGACCTGACATTGTTAAATGAACAAATACAGAGCACCCAACACAGACCTGACATTGATAAATGAACATATACAGAGCACCCAACACAGACCTGACATTGCTAAATGAACATATACAGAGCACCCAACACAGACATGACATTGCTAAATGAACATATACAGAGCACCCAACACAGACCTGGCATTGATAAATGAACATATACAGAGCACCCAACACAGACCTGACATTGCTAAATGAACATATACAGAGCACCCAACACAGATATGACATTGCTAAATGAACATATACAGAGCACCCAACACAGACCTGACATTGCTAAATGAACATATACAGAGCACTCAACGCAGACCTGACATTGTTAAATGAACATATACAGAGCACCCAACACAGACCTGACATTGATAAATGAACATATACAGAGCACCCAACACAGACCTGACATTGATAAATGAACATATACAGAGCACCTAACACAGACATGACATTGATAAATGAACATATACAGAGCACCCAACACAGACCTGACATTGCTAAATGAACATATACAGTGCACCCACGCAGACCTGACATTGTTAAATTAACATATACAGAGCACCCAACACAGACCTGACATTGATAAATGAACATATACAGAGCACCCAACACAGACTTGACATTGCTAAATGAACATATACAGAGCACCCAACACAGACTTGACATTGCTAAATGAACATATACAGAGCATCCAACACAGACCTGATATTGATAAATGAACATATACAGAGCACCCAACACAGACCTGACATTGCTAAATGAACATACACAGAGCACCCAACACAGACCTGACATTGCTAAATGAACATATACAGAGCACACAACACAGACCTGACATTGCTAAATGTACATATACAGAGCACCCAACACAAACCTGACATTGCAAAATGAACATATACAGAGCACACATCACAGACCTGACATTGCTAAATGTACATATACAGAGCACCCAACACAAACCTGACATTGCTAAATGAACATATAAAGAGCACCCAACGCAGACCTGACATTGCTAAATGAACATACACAGAGCACCCAACACAGACCTGACATTGATAAATGAACATATACAGAGCACACAACACAGACCTGACATTGCTAAATGAACATATACAGAGCACCCAACACAAACCTGACATTGCTAAATGAACATATAAAGAGCACCCAACACAAACCTGACATTGCTAAATGAACATATAAAGAGCACCCAACGCAGACCTGACATTGATAAATGAACATATACAGAGCACCCAACACAGACCTGACATTGCTAAATGAACATATACAGAGCACCCAACACAGAACTGACATTGATAAATGAACATATACAGAGCAACCAACACAGACCTGACATTGCTAAATGAACATATACAGAGCACCCAACACAGACCTGACATTGATAAATGAATATATACCGAGCACCCAACACAGACCTGACATTGATAAATGAACATATACAGAGCACCCAACACAGACCTGATATTGATAAATGAA
>JAHLWY010001155.1:42000-69038 GCA_020002185.1 Paraescarpia echinospica | reverse complement strand
CCTACAGCATACACATCACACCCTACAGCACACACATCACACTCTACAGCATACACATCACACCCTACAGCATACACATCACACCCTACAGCATACACATCACATCCTACAGCACACACATCACACCCTACAGCACACACATCACACCCTACAGCACACACATCACACCCTACAGCATACACATCACACCCTACAGCACACACATCACATCCTACAGCACACACTTCACATCCTACAGCACACACATCACACCCTACAGCATACACATCACATCCTACAGCGCACACATCACAACCTACAGCACACACATCACAACCTACAGCACACACATCACAACCTACAGCACACACATCACATCCTACAGCACACACATCATCCTACAGCACACACATCACATCCTACAGCACACACATCACAACCTACAGCACACACATCACATCCTACAGCACACACATCACAACCTACAGCACACACATCACAACCTACAGCACATACTTCAAACCCTACAGCACACACATCACACCTTACAGCACACAAGTCACACCCTACAGCACACATCACACCCTACAGCATACACATCACATCCTACAGCACACACATCACAACCTACAGCACAAACACCTACAAGACACATACACACACTGCGCCCTAAGCACACATACATCACACCCTACAGCACACATCACACCCTACAGCACATACTTCACATCCTACAACACACACATCACACCCTACAGCACATTCTTCACATCCTACAACACACACATCACACCTTACAGCACATTCTTCACATCCTACAACACACACACCACACCCTACAGCACATTCTTCACATCCTACAACACACACATCACACCCTACTGCACATTCTTCACATCCTACAAAATACACATCACACCCTATAGCACATACTTCACATCCTACAACACACCCTACAGCACATTCTTCACATCCTACAACACACACCTCACATCCTTCAGCACACACCTCACATCCTTCAGCACACACATCACATCCTTCAGCACACACATCACATCCTACAGAACACACACACATCCTACAGCACACACATCACACCCTACAGCACACACACGCCCACACATCACATCCTACAGCACACACACACACATCACACCCTACAGCACATTCTTCACATCCTACAACACACACATCACACCCTACAACACATACATTACATCAAATAGCACACACATATCTTACAGCACACACACTGCGCCCAAAGTACACACATCACACCCTACAGCACACACACTTCATATCCTATAACAAACACATCACATTCTACAGCACACACATCACATCACACCCTATAGCACAAATTACATCACATCTTACAGCACACACATCACATCCTACAGCACATATACACGCACACATAGATATAATGATATTAGATATAACAAAAGAACACATAACTCCTACATCACACAACAAACATCACACAACAAACATCACACAACAAACATCACACAACAAACATCACACAACAAACATCACACAACAAACATCGTTCTGACATTTACACATTATATCCTACAACACACGCACATCTTACACCATGTTGTGTGGAATGTGGTAGAGTTGTGTGGAACATGGTAGAGTTGTGTGGAACATGGTAGAGTTGTGTGGAACATGGTAGTTGTGTGGAACGTGCAGAGTTGTGTAGAACGTGGTAGAGTTGTGTGGATGGTGGTAGAGTTGTGTGGAATGTGTAGAGTTGCGTGGTATGTGGTAGAGTTGCGTGGTACGTGGTAGAGTTGTGTGGTACGTGGTAGAGTTGTGTGGAAAGTGGTAGAGTTGTGTGGAATGTGATAGAGTTGTGTGGAATGTTGTACAGTCATGTGGAATGTGGTAGAGTTGTATGGAATGTGGTAGTTGTGTGGAAAGTGGTTGCAGTGTGGAATGTGGCTTCAGTGTGGAGTTGGTAGGGTTGTGTGGAATGCGTGTGGAGTGTGGTTGTGCCATTCACCTTTTCATCATGTGGTCAAACACTTCCCCGAGATATTCGCCCCCGAAGCACTGGTTCTTCATCTCCTCGTCATCATCCATCTTGCACTCACTGACCTCGCCGTCGTCAAACTTGTACCACTTGGGCACCTGCTCCCCAACCCTGTAACCATGGCAACAGACTTGTACCACTTGGGCACCTGGTCTCCAACCCTGTAACCATGGCAAAAGACTTGTGCCACTTGGGCACCTGCTCTCCAACCCTGTAACCATGGCAACAGACTTGTGCCACTTGGGCACCTGCTCTCCAACCCTGTAACCATGGCAACATACTTGTACAACTTGGGCACCTGCTCCCTAACCCTGTAACCATGGCAACAGACTTGTACCACTTGGGCACCTGCTCCCCAACCCTGTAACCATGGCAAGATTCGTGTCATTTGGGCACCTGCTCCCTAACCCTGTAACCATGGCAAAAGACTTGTGTCACTTGGGCACCTGCTCTCCAACCCTGTAACCATGGCAACAACTAGCAAGTCACACCCCTCCTTATATAAATTTTTTTTTTGGATTTGGACGAATCACAGAAACGGCCAAATCGAGTTCATGAACCGCGGAAATCCGTGTTTCCCCGGAAGAATCTCATGCCTGGTAACCATGGCAAAAGACTTGTGTCACTTGGGCACCTGCTCCCCAACCCTGTAACCCAGGCATGTGAGAGGAGGCAACTCACTTCCAAGGAACATTTGCGCGTGGCGCAGAAACTGGGGAAGGGGATCTGGGGTGGAACACCATTGTCTGTGATGCAACCTAGTATATTTAATTAAACTTTCACACTGTTTTTGTCTCATCCTGTAACTTCCATTTTATATAAAATCATATAGTGCATAGAAACACTACATTTGGGATTTTATTAATCAAAAATGTAAGCTTACAATTCCTTGTACATAACTGTAAAAGCACACATCATTTTCAAATCACACAAAAACCAGAAGCAGTGTATAGTACATTGTCAAAACTACAACATTACACAGGTGGTCAATGTGAACAAAAATACACAAAAATGCTTTAAATAAACAAGGTTTATTAAAATGATAATTCTAATGTACACTGAAAATCACACAGAAATGTCCACATCTACTAGTGTTCATTGAAACCATAAACTTGTAAACTTTACAAGTGTTCATTGTGGACATGTGACTTCACTTCTTTTCTTGCCTGTGCTGGATCCAGGCACCCACCCACAGCTATCTTTCTCTTCTCTACTCTCTGCTTGAGCAAGGACTAGAGGTGGACAGTTTTCAGTCTCTTTGCCTTTGCCTCTTGGAAACCTGTCAGCTGCTTTTCCGGACTTGCTTCTTCAAATTCAACTCGTCCCCTCTCTGTACAACATCCTTCCTGGTGCAAGCCATATCCCCTAAAAGCATTCATATTAACGTCAGGTAAATTTAATTCAAATTGTGATTTAATTAATAATGACCTAAACCATATGATAATGTGACCAACAGGCGTACTTCATGTTGACATATTATCGCCCAGCCAAGAAAACTTTTGGCACATACTTATTTTAATCCAAAATAATCTATAAACCCATCTAGGATAACTTAAAGTTATTGCCAAAACTTATACTTCGTTTACAATTCGCGTTTACATATCGTTAACGGTGCCGTATTATGCCATGTCCCATGCAGCGACGTGCGCATATGCCGGCACCGTAACGTAACTTCGCAAGTCCCATTACAATTTAAGACACCTCGTGTAGCAGGCGACACGGTCGAATATTTATCAAAATTACGATCTTAAAACCATGTGTTAATTCCCATAATTCAGTCATTGTTAACAAAATAATACCCTAATGACTCATATAAGAATGCTTGAAATAAGAGCGGACAACTTACTGTAGACCGTAGCTCATGCGTCGTTCGACTGGATACGACTTCGAAAACAACGCCCATACAGACGGCCACCCATAACTGATTTGCCACCAAAACATATGCATGGATTGTAAGCTGGGCTGTGATTGGCAGTTTCTGGCCATTCAGAATGCTGTTTGCTTTTAAAAAAGGACGACGATCATGAATCGAAATTTTTTATTGTCGATATTGCGATGTTTGTCAAGTCACACCCCTCCTTATATAAATATTTTTTTTGGGATTTGGACGAATCACAGAAACGGCCAAATCGAGTTCATGAACCGCGGAAACTTGGGCACCTGCTCCCTAATCCTGTAACCATGGCAACAGACTTGTACCACTTGGGCACCTGCTCTCCAATCCTGTAACCATGGCAACAACTAGCACATTCATTAAGGTACCTGGAAGACATTAAATGATTTCTTAAAAAACAATAAATGTCAGAAGAACTATGTTAACTGTGTTTGATGACAACCCACCGGGGTGGGTGAAATGTTTTAGTTAATGTTATCACAATTTATTCTGTTATTATTATTTAACTATCCAGTTTTAGCACTTATGTATTTCATATTTTCAGTACTTGCGTATTTCATATTTTCAGTACTTATGTATTTCATATTTCAGTACTTACGTATTTCATATTTTCAGTACTTATGTATTTCATATTTTCAGTACTTACGTATTTCATATTTTCAGTACTTATGTATTTCATATTTTCAGTGCCTCCGAGTGACTTCTGCCAAGATTTATGGTGATTTACAAAGTTACTTATTATTATTAGACTGGTGGTCACTAGTAAGACTGGTGGTCACTAGTAAGAATTGTGGTCACTAGTAAGACCAAACAGCAGTGTCCAGTCTTACCTGTGCAGGATGTATGAGTAGTAGTGACCGCCACTGGCTTGACCACTGTGGACGACGACGCCAACGAGGCGATACTTGGTGCAGACATCCACTGACTTCTCGTCTGACGTCTCACTCTCGTCCGCTATCAGTTCACCTGCCACGCCACCACAAGCCGTGTCACAGTGTCACAATGTAAGCACTGTCACACAGTATAACACACTGTCACTGCAGTGACAACACGAGACACTCACAAGAGAAAGTGGCTCTGTGTGATTGACAGAAAAACCGTTTCTACTTCACATCACATCCTGTCAGTGTCCTAAACACACATCATGTCCTGTCAGTGTCCTAAACACACATCATGTCCTGTCAGTGTCCTAAACACACATCACGTTCTGTCAGTGTCCTAAACACACATCATGTCCTGTCAGTGTCCAACATACATCACGTCCTGTCAGTGTCCTAAACACACATCAGGTCCTGTCAGTGTCCTAAACACACATCATGTCCTGTCAGTGTCCTAAACACACATCAGGTCCTGTCAGTGTCCTAAACACACATCATGCCCTGTCAGTGTCCTAAACACACATCAGGTCCAGTCAGTGTCCTAAACACACATCAGGTCCTGTCAGTGTCCTAAACACACATCAGGTCCAGTCAGTGTCCTAAACACACACCACGTCCTGTCAGTGTCCTAAACACACATCACGTCCTATCAGTGTCCTACTGGGAGTGAGACTGACCTTCAATCTTTGCGAGACCTTGCACAGTGAATGGTTCCATGTCAAACTGCCGCGGAAACTCAAAGTAGTCATTGAACTTGATGGCACACTCCCTACAACACAACACTTGATGACACACTTCCTACAACACAACACTTGATGGCACACTCCCTACAACACAATACTTGATGACACACTTCCTACAACACAATACTTGATGACACACTCCATACAACACAATACTTGATGACACACTCCATACAACACAACGCTTGATGACACACTTCCTACAACACAACACTTGATGGCACACTCCCTACAACACAATACTTGATGACACACTTCCTACAACACAATACTTGATGACACACTTCCTACAACACAACACTTGATGGCACACTCCCTACAACACAATACTTGATGACACACTTCCTACAACACAACACTTGATGGCACACTCCCTACAACACAATACTTGATGACACACTTCCTACAACACAATACTTGATGACACACTCCATACAACACAATACTTGATGGCACACTCCCTACAACACAACACTTGATGACACACTTCCTACAACACAACACTTGATGGCACACTCCCTACAACACAATACTTGATGACACACTTCCTACAACACAATACTTGATGACACACTTCCTACAACACAATACTTGATGACACACTCCATACAACACAATACTTGATGACACACTCCATACAACACAACACTTCATGACACACCCCCTACAACACAACACTTGATGACACACTCCCTACAACACAACACTTGATGACACACTCCATACTTGATGGCATACTCCCTACAACACAACATTTGATGACATACTCCCTACAACACAACACTTGATGATACACTCCCTACAACACAATACTTGATGGCACACTCCCTACACAACATTTGATGACACACTCCCTACAATACAACACTTGATGACACACTCCATACAACACAATACTTGATGGCACACTCCCTACAACACAACATTTGATGACACACTCCCTGCAACACAACACTTGATGACACACTCCATACAACACAACACTTGATGACATACTCCCTACAACACAACACTTGATGACACACTCCATACAACACAATACTTGATGGCACACTCCATACAACACAACACTTGATGACATACTCCCTACAACACAACACTTGATGACACACTCCATACAACACAATACTTGATGGCACACTCCCTACAACACAACACTTGATGACATACTCCCTACAACACAACACTTGATGACACACTCCCTACAACACAATACTTGATGGCACACTCCCTACACAACATTTGATGACACACTCCCTACAACACAACACTTGATGACACACTCCATACAACACAATACTTGATGGCACACTGCATACAACACAACACTTGATGACACGCTCGCTACAACACAACACTTGATGACACACTCCATACAACACAACACTTGATGACATACTCCCTACAACACAACACTTGATGACACACTCCATACAACACAATACTTGATGGCACACTCCATACAACATAACACTTGATGACATACTCCCTACAACACAACACTTGATGATACACTCCCTACAACACAATACTTGATGGCACACTCCCTACACAACATTTGATGACACACTCCCTACAACACAACACTTGATGACACACTCCATACAACACAATACTTGATGGCACACTCCCTACAACACAACATTTGATGACACACTCCCTACAACACAACACTTGATGACACACTCCATACAACACAACACTTGATGACATACTCCCTACAACACAACACTTGATGACACACTCCATACAACACAATACTTGATGGCACACTCCATACAACACAACACTTGTTGACATACTCCCTACAACACAACACTTGATGACACACTCCATACAACACAATACTTGATGGCACACTCGCTACAACACAACACTTGATGGCACACTTCCTACAACACAACACTTGATGACACACTCCGTACACCGGCTGTGATTCATTGTAGACGTATTGAGTGACATGATGACTGATGTCTGTGGTAGACTGACCAACTAAACGGTGACTCACCTTTCCCAGTCGTAGCCAAAGCGCTTGAGCTGAATGGCGAGAAGAGGAGGCAGCTTCTTGATGCACAACCTCTTGACAGTGTCGACCTGTGTACAGAGAACACGCACAGATTCTTTATAATGACCACCTGCACAGACAAAACCTGTCAACAACTACACACCTTCTTGCTACACTTCTCACAGTGTTATGTTTACAGGTGTGTTAGCAACTACACACCTTCTTGCTACACTTCTCAGTGTTATGTTTACAGGTGTGTTAGCAACTACACACATTGTGCAGCAAAACAAATTTATTTGTGCAGCAAAACAAATTTATTTTGAATCATGTTTGAATCGGTACAAAAAAACTATATAAGAAATACTTGGAAAACCATAAATGATTTTCTGTCTAAAAAAAATAAAACACAAAAATTCCCCAATTTTTTATAGAAAATGATGTAAGATTAACCGATAAAACTAGTATTGCGAATAAATTTAATACTTTTTTCACAAACATAGCTCAGACTATTACAAACAATATTAAATATTATGGCAATAAAAACATTAATTATTATTTAAATAAACACAGATACAATATTTAGATTTCATAACATTGATGAAGAAATAGTAAAGAAAACGATACAGTCTTCCTTCAAAAAATAGTTGTGGATTTGATGGTATTTCTTCAAAATTAATAAAAATAATTGAGCCTGCAATAATTAAGTCATTAACTGTATTAATAAATCAAGTTAAACACAGGAATTTTTCCTGATAAACTCAAAATTGCCAAAGTAATTCCTAAATTTAAGAAAGATGATCCAACAATATTCAAAAATGATAGGCCCATTTCTCTACTTCCAACGATTGCTAAAGTAATAGAGAAAATATTGTTTACTCAGTTATCGGCATATTTTAATGATACCAATCTGCTTTTTGACAATCAGTACGGTTTTAGAACTAAACATTCAACTGAATGTGCTGCATTAGAATTAGTAGATAGAATTATAACACAAATGGATAAAAATGGGCCAAGAGGCCCTGAAGTCCTTTGGACTAATACGTCTATATGTGACCCCGGCTGACCAAATGAGTGATAAGTCGGAAAAATTGCAACATTGTTTTCTTACATCCTTGTAAAGGTTTGGTAGGGTGCTTTACACAGTTTCAAAAAATATGGCTGCTACAAAAATTGGCAAAGTTATGGAGCATTGAACATGGTAGGGATCAAAAAGAGAAAATGAAGAAAACAGCTGTTGAAGTTTTACATTATATATGCAAATGGTTTGCATGGAAATATTACATGCACAACATTCAAATGTGGCACACAGTATGTAATATGTATGTTATGTTGCAATGATACACTGGAAGTACAAATGTGCTGCTACAAAGACTTATCAAGTTATGCCAGATTATGTCTTTATGTGTAAAACTAAGAGGACAGATTATCTGAGAGCAAAAGGTAGACTCACTGTTTGACACAGTTTAAAACCTACAGGCAACTGTCCAGTTTAACAGGGGTCTAGTGGCTTAATGCTGTCTGTTGACACAAGCTTCTGCCAGTGACCAATTACAGATTAGTCATAGCTTCCATCAAACAATAGCAGGCAGAGAATCTTAGCTCCACAGCTGGGTGTAATACACAACCAGAGCCACCACTGATTCATGGTCAAGTAGATTAGCTCAATGCACCAACTAAGACAATACACAACACTGTGAGTGACAGTGTCCAGAGTGAGGCCTAAGCAGTGTCCTCATTGCTGAATAGATCAATTAAACCTGCCAAGTGGGTGACATTCTGCACAAGTGTTCATTAATCCTTAGTGATTGTTCAGAACACCAGACTGACCACATACCTAAACAAAGCGAATGTAATAGGTGAAGAACAGGCAATGTTCAGATAGGGGTATTGGTTGAATTGTATTTGTCTCGACTCAAAAGGCTTTATTGTGCCTTCATCGATTATAAGAAAGCATTTGATTTAGTAGACCGGTCCTCCCTGTGGTCTAAGATAATTTCATGCGGTATTAATGGTATTGTGTTGAAAGTTGTATACAACATGTACAAAAATGCTAAATCATGTATAAATGAGGGCCAGGCTGTGTCAGCCTTCTTCTCATGTGTAGAGGTATGGCAAGGAAAAACTTGTCTCCTTTGTTATTTGCTATTTACCTGAATAATTTTGAACACTTAGTCACAATTATAACGGACTTGACATGGCAGCTGGTTAAATTTACATATATAGTGTATAGCGGATCTATGTCAACTCTTCTAATGGTTGACATTTGGTTGTTTCAGGTGTCAACTATATTGTGAATCTGTAATTATTAGTCTATATTGATACAATTGATTTACATAGTACCATGTCTACACAAGGCATGGCAAGTGTAAACAGAACAGTAGAATGCATTTGATATCAATAAAGTGTAGGATATTTCACTCTATAGTTGTCCAGAATATTAATTTTCTATGTTTGTCACCTACAGGTGACAGAATATTAATTTTCTATGTTTGTCACCTACAGGTTTCTACAGACAATACATCTTTAACCAATAGACACCACAGTCACACCATTTTATAATAATTAAATGAACATCAAAATAAACACAACTTGCAATTATAGAAAATCAATAGTTTTGAAGATACAGTTTAAAAGTTTTAGGCAACTGTTCAGTCTAACAGGGGTCAAGTGTGTCTACTTCTCACATGCTAGTTGCATATTTAAGTTTATACTGTATGCAGATGACACCACGTTATTTACTACTATAACATCTTTAAGTAATAATATACAATATAACACAATTGAATCTTCAATAAACAGTGAACTCTCCAAAGTTGTTGAGTGGCTAAGTATAAATACACTATCACTAAATAAAACTAAATCTAATTGTATGATTTTTTAGGCCCCAATAAAGGTACACAACCCCTTACACTTAAAATAGATAATAGGGCCTACATATACTGAAAAAGTGGATGAATTTAATTTCCTAGGGTTAACCCTGGATTTAAATTTAAATTGGAAAAGACATACAGAAAACATTTCTAATAAATGTACAAAAATGATTGGCATATTAAATAGGCTAAAACAAGTATTACCTTTAGAATTTTTTTTTTATATATGAATCGTTAATATTATCACATATAAACTATTGTATTATGGCATGGGGATACAAAGGAAACAGATTGATGAAAATTCAGAAAAAATCTGTTCATATAATAACGTCAAGTGGATACAATTCTCACACAGAGCCACTTTTAAACAACTTAATTTGTTAAAAATAGAAGATCAATTAAAATTACATGTATTAAAATTTTACTTTAAATACGCCATCAAAAGTCTACCTGTTTACTTATTAAACTGGCAGATTACATCAAATGTTAATATACACCATCATGACACTCGGAAATCTAAAAATATACATACTGCAAGAACATGAATTTGCAAAACAATGTCTTAAATATAACTTGCCATACATTATAAACGACACTCCTGAAATAGTGAAAGAAAAGATATACATTCATAGCCTGCGAGGCTTTGCAATTTACGCTAAAAACGTTCTCCTGAAAAAATACTAAGATACTTGTACACTTCTAAATTGTTATTGTATGAATATGTGTTATATTTGGGGGTCAAAATAAACTTCTTTTTCTTGTGGAAGGTATTGTTCATGGCTTCAAGATTAATTTGTAATAACAAGAATTAAACTTACGCTGGAGCTGTATTGGAAACTTGCCATATTTTGATCCGTCTACAGCAGTTGGTCTTGTTCATGTTCTGATGTCGTGTGACAAGTTTCAAATACAATCCAATGTAAGTTTAATTCTTGCTATTACAACTACACACCTTACTACACTTCTCACAGTGGTACGGGTACAGACGTGTTAACAACTACACACCTTCTTACTACACTTCTCACAGTGGTACGGGTACAGACGTGTTAACAACTACACACCTTCTTACTACACTTCTCACAGTGGTATGCGTTGGCGCCCTCTAGCAGATCGCCCTTGACATACTGCTCGAGAGACTCGAGCAAGTTCTGCTGATTGCGGATCTCAATGTTGAGTGCTGTGAAAGGCTCCTCCCGGGAATACCTGCAGACAAGACATGACACCACTGACACGACACAACACTAGTGACATGACACAACACCAGTGACACAACACCAGTGACACGATACAACATCAGTGCACGACACAACAGTGACATGACAACACCGGTGACATGACACCAGTGACACAACACCAGTGACATGACTCCAGTGACATGACACCAGTGACACAACACCAGTGACATGACTCCAGTGACATCGCATGACACCATTGACATGACACGAGACTAGTGACACAACACCAGTTACATGACACAACATCAGTGACATTACATCAGTGACACAACACCAGTGCCATGCCATGACACCGGTGCCATGCCATGACACCAGTGACATGACACAACACCAGTGACATGACACTAGTGACACAACACTAGTGCCATGACGTGACACCAGTGACATGACATGTTGTTCTGATTAACTGATATCACAGAGGATTAATTTATGTCACAGAGGACCAAAACCATGTAGACAGTGACAGAGACAATGTCAGTCAGAATAATGTAGACAGAGACTGAGACAATGTCACAGTCAGAACAATGTAGACAGAGACTGAGACAATGTCACACTCAGAACAATGCAGACAGAGACAGACAATGTCACAGTTAGAACAATGTAGACAGATACTGAGACAATGTTACAGTCAGAACAATGTAGACAGAGACGGAGACAATGTCACAGTCAGAACAATACATACAGAGACTGGGACAATGTCACAGTCAGAACAATGTAGACAGAGACTGAGACAATGTCACAGTCAGAACAATTTAGACAGACTGAGACAATGCCACAGTCAGAACAATGTAGACAGAGACAATGTCACAGTCAGAACAATGTAGACAGAGACGGAGACCCTGTCACAGTCAGAACAATATAGACAGAGACAGAGACAATGTCAGTCAGAACAATACATACATAGACTGGGACAATGTCACAGTCAGAACAATGTAGACAGAGATGGAGACCCTGTCACAGTCAGAACAATATAGACAGAGACAGAGACAATGTCAGTCAGAACAATACATACATAGACTGGGGCAATGTCACAGTCAGAACAATGTAGACAGACAATGTCAGTCAGAACAATACATACATAGACTGGGACAATGTCACAGTCAGAACAATGTAGAGAGAGACTGAGACAATGTCAGTCAGAACAATACATACAGAGACTGGGACAATGTCACAGTCAGAACAATGTAGACAGAGGCTGAGACAATGTCAGTCAGAACAATACATACAGAGACTGGGACAATGTCACAGTCAGAACAATGTAGACAGAGACTGAGACAATGTCACAGTCAGAACAATGTAGACAGAGACGGAGAAAATGTCACACTCAGAACAATGTAGACAGAGACGGAGACAATGTCACAGTCAGAACAATGTAGACAGAGACTGAGACAATGTCACACTCAGAACAATGTAGACAGAGACGGAGACAATGTCACAGTCAGAACAATGTACACAGAGACAATGTCAGTCAGAACAATACATACAGAGACTGGGACAATGTCATAGTCAGAACAATGTAGACAGAGACAAAGTCACAGTCAGAACAATGTAGACAGACTGGGACAATGTCACGGTCAGAACAATGTAGACAGAGACAATGTCAGTCAGAACAATACATGCAGAGACTGGCACAATGTCAGTCAGAACAATGTAGACAGAGACTGAGACAATGTCACAGTCAGAACAATGTAGACAGACTGAGACAGTGTCACACTCAGAACAATGTAGAGAGAGACTGAGACAATGTCAGTCAGAACAATACATACAGAGACTGGGACAATGTCACAGTCAGAACAATGTAGACAGAGGCTGAGACAATGTCAGTCAGAACAATACATACAGAGACTGGGACAATGTCACAGTCAGAACAATGTAGACAGAGACTGAGACAATGTCACAGTCAGAACAATGTAGACAGAGACGGAGAAAATGTCACACTCAGAACAATGTAGACAGAGACGGAGACAATGTCACAGTCAGAACAATGTAGACAGAGACTGAGACAATGTCACACTCAGAACAATGTAGACAGAGACGGAGACAATGTCACAGTCAGAACAATGTAGACAGAGACAATGTCAGTCAGAACAATACATACAGAGACTGGGACAATGTCATAGTCAGAACAATGTAGACAGAGACAAAGTCACAGTCAGAACAATGTAGACAGACTGGGACAATGTCACGGTCAGAACAATGTAGACAGAGACAATGTCAGTCAGAACAATACATGCAGAGACTGGCACAATGTCACAGTCAGAACAATGTAGACAGAGACTGAGACAATGTCACAGTCAGAACAATGTAGACAGACTGAGACAGTGTCACATGTATACAAAGACTGAGACAATGTCACAGTCAGAAGAATGTACGCAGAAGAATGTACAGAAACTGAGACAATGTCACAGTCAGAAGAATGTACAGAGACTGAGACAATGTCACAGTCAGAAGAATGTACAGAGACTGAGACAATGTCACAGTCAGAAGAATGTACAGAGACTGAGACAATGTCACAGTCAGAAAAATGTACAGACTGAGACAATGTCACAGTCAGAAGAAAGTACAGAGACCGAGACAGTGTCACAGTCAGAAGAATGTACACAGACCGAGACTGTGTCACAGTCAGAAGAATGTACAGAGACTGAGACAATGTCACAGTCAGAAGAATGTACAGGGACTGAGACAATGTCACAGTCAGAAGAATGTACAGAGACTGAGACAATGTCACAGTCAGAAGAATGTACAGAGACTGAGAAAAAGTCAGTCAGAAGAATGTAGAGACTTAGAAAATGTCAGTCAGAAGAATGTTCAGAGACCGAGACAGTGTCACAGTCAAAAAAATGTAGACAGAGACTGAGACAATGTCACAGTCAGAAGAATGTACAGAGACTGAGACAATGTCACAGTCAGAAGAATGTACAGAGACTGAGACAATGTCACAGTCAGAAGAATGTACAGAGACTGAGACAATGTCAGTCAGAAGAATGTACAGGGACTGAGACAATGTCACAGTCAGAAGAATGTACAGAGACCGAGACAATGTCACAGTCAGAAGAATGTACAGTGACTGAGACAATGTCACAGTCAGAAGAATGTAGAGACTGAGACAATGTCACAGTCAGAAGAATGAATACAATCATCACATAACGTTTACTCAAATCACACATTCAGACCTGCCTACCCCAAAACCTTCCTGTCAGTAATCCATCTTCCCATTTACACTGATTTTCAGGAATATAGGCCTGCTGTCAGTAATAGTTTAGAACCGTGTCAGATATTGTCACAAAAAGAACACCACTGTCAGTAATACTTTAATACTGTGACTATGACGATATTTGCACCCAAAACATAATTGTTTTGAAGCGTTTAGTTAACAAGGTAAGGTAGATGTTCATGACCAGCATTGATGGAAATCAAACGTGAAGTAGTGTAATGTAAATGAATCTATACACATTGTAATTCTGATTTTATGTAAATTTCAAAAACAGCATGTTGACTACAAAACTTGACAAATTATAACAATGCATCACGTCATTGTCTATTTGTGGTGTCATTAGGATTAATATTAGTAGCAGGTATACCTAGGGCCAGGCTATAGACTACACAGTATAGTAGCTTGACTAGATCAAAGACAAACACAAACTGCAGTCATGCCGGGGGACGGCAAAACCATTATGTCGTTATGCTAGTCATCAACATCGTATATAAGCCTATCCCTGTATTATAGGCTGTAAATGATAGTCTAAACTCAATATATACACCAACTTAGTCTTAGTAGTCAGTTGGCCTAACACTACAAGTACAACACCCACTACTCTGTCACTAGTACTAGTCTAATGGCGTAGTCAGTACCTGCAATTATCCCGGTCACCACTGACCATGTCATGTGAACTAGGAACATTATTTTCGCGTATCCGGCAGTATGTAAAGCCGTCCCCCTTTTTTAAACTTGACAATACGGGCCATGTCTGCGTGCATGCTGTTATAAACGTTTGCAGCACACGTTTCTTCTTGTCTGGTAGTGGTGCCGTTTCGATCCCCGCCATCATTTCGTGCCGCGTGAGTCGTGACTTCGTCTTGTTTGAGCGCCATGAGCTTGGAAATGCGAATTTGTCGTAAAGCTGTTTCCTATTGGTCAGATTACGACCAGAAGCAGCGAATGAAAAACCGTGTCACAATAAGCAGCATATATATGCTGCCACCTGTTGAATAAAGTGAAGCTAAATTTGAGGACCACGGAAGTGATTGATAATCATTGTGACAACGAAAGAATCCGTAATATTTTCATCCCTCGCAGAAATACCGTAATTTGAGGTGTATATCTGGAATAATTCCGGACAATCCGGAATGGTAGGCAGGTCTGCACGTTTTAACCCTCCTACACCGTGCCCCATCTCTCAACAAATACTGTAATATTGATTATAAAATCAGTAAAAAAATGTTATTTGCCGATAGTCCTTGCACACATGCACATATTCTCACACGCATACACTCTCACACGCACACTCTTGCACGCATCACTCTTGCATGCACGCACTCTAGAGATTGATGGGTGTACGTACCTGTGGGGACAGTCCTTGCAGATCTTCTGGTCAGCGAAGGAGCCCCCCATCACCTTGCTGAGGATGGACGTGTAACCGAGACACTTGAGGGCCTCATCCAGGGAATCCACCAGAGAGTTAAAGAACTCCAGCGCATCATGCTGCTCCCTCAGGTTCACTGGCTCACCCCACAGTCTGCACACAGGGTCAGAGGTCAATCACCCCAGTCTACACACAGGGTCAGAGGTCAATCACCCCAGTCTACACACACACACACACACACACACACACACACACACACACACACACGGTCTACACACAGTCAGAGGTCACTCACTCCACATGCAATCTGCACACAGGGTCAGAGGTCACTCACCCCACAGTGTAAACACATGTTAATATAGGAATAGAATCGAGTCTAAACTTACTAGTGTCAGCAGAATCTAGAACTTTGCAGAAGTGTTACCACAGCCCCTCCGAGTCCCACTGCCCTAAATTGCCACTGTCCCACAGCCCCCCCCGAGTCCCACTACCTCACAGTGCCACTATCCCACAGCCCCCCCGAGTCCCACTACCCCAGAGTGCCACTATCCCACAGCCCCCCCACCGAGTCCCACTGCCCCAAAGTGCCACTGTCCCACAGCCCCCCCGAGTCCCACAGCCCCAGAGTGCCACTGTCCCACAGCCCCCCCCCCGAGTCTAACTGCCCCAGAGTGCCACTGTTCCACAGCCCCGAAGTCTCACTGCCCCAGAATGCCACTGTCCCACAGCCCCCCGAGTCCCACAGCCCCGAAGTCCCACTGCCCCAGAGTGCCACTGTCCCACAGCCCCCAAGTTCCACTGCCCCAGAGTAGACAGTGGCACAGACTGTGCTACTGTCCCACAGCCCCACTGTCCCACAGTCCCAGAGCTCTACTGTCCCACAGCCCCACTATCCCACAGCTCTACTGTCCCACAGCCCCACTGTCCCACAGTCCCAGAGCTCTACTGTCCCACAGTCCCACAGCTCTACTGTCCCACAGCCCCACTGTCCCACAGCTCTACTGTCCCACAGTCCCAGAGCTCTACTGTCCCACAGTCCCACAGCTCTACTGTCCCACAGTCCCAGAGCTCTACTGTCCCACTGTCCCACAGTCCCAGAGCTCTACTGTCCCACAGTCCCACTGTCCCACAGTCCCAGAGCTCTACTGTCCCACAGTCCCAGAGCTCTACTGTCCCACAGTCCCAGACCTCTATTGTCCCACTGCCCCAGAGCCCCCCTGCTCCTGAGCCCCACTGCCCCAGTGTCACTCACTCACCTGAAGTGCTTCCAGAAGCCGCGGGGCACATAGTACTGGAGGCGGCTGCAGGCGAGGTGGGCAAAGATCGCCTGCACGTGTTTGAGCACCCCGAGGTTGTAGTCCTTGCGACCCGTCTCCTTCGTCACCCCCACCTTCTCACCCCGACTCTCCTCCTCACCAGGGTCCACATTCGTCTGTCACAACATGCACGGTTACATGGTCATGCACACACACATTCACGCACGCATGGTCACACATGCACGGTCATGAACACACGGTCACACATGCACGGTCACAACATGGTGACTGTGTGTTTGTGACCGTGCGTGTTGTGACCGTGCATGTGCAGTGTGGTGTAGTGAATGTAACACGAGTGTGGTATAATGAATGTAACATACTGAGTGTAGTGTAATGGATGTAACAGTGAATGTGGCATAATGAATGTAACATACTGAGTGTGGTGTAATGAATGTAATGAGTGTGGTATAATGAATGTAACATAGTGAGTGTAGTGTAATGAATGTAATATAATAAGCATGGTGTAATGAATGTAACATACTGAGTGTGGTGAAATGAATGTAACACGAGTGTGGTATAATGAATGTAACATACTGAGTGTAGTGTAATGGATGTAACAGTGAGTGTGGCATAATGAATGTAACATAGTGAGTGTAGTGTAATGGATGTAACAGTGAGTGTGGCATAATGAATGTAACATACCGAGTGTGGTGTAATGAATGTAATGAGTGTAGTATAATGAATGTAACATAGTGAGTGCAGTGTAATGAATGTAACATAATAAGTGTGATGTAATGAATGTAACATAATAAGTGTGGTGAAATGAATGTAACACAAGTGTGGTATAATGAATGTAACATAGTGAGTGTAGTGTAATGGATGTAACAGTGAGTGTGGCATAATGAATGTAACATAGTGAGTGTAGTGTAATGGATGTAACAGTGAGTGTGGCATAATGAATGTAACATACTGAGTGTGGTGTAATGAATGCAATGAGTGTGGTATAATGAATGTAACATAGTGAGTGTAGTGTAATGAATGTAATATAATAAGTGTGGTGTAATGAATGTAACATACTGAGTGTGGTGAAATGAATGTAACACGAGTGTGGTATAATGAATGTAACATACTGAGTGTAGTGTAATGGATGTAACAGTGAGTGTGTGTAATGAATGTAACATAGTGAGTGTAGTGTAATGGATGTAACATAGTGAGTGTAGTGTAATGGATGTAACAGTGAGTGTGGCATAATACATGTAACATACTGAGTGTGGTGTAATGAATGTAACATACTGAGTGTGGTGAAATGAATGTAACACGGGTGTGGTATAATGAATGTAACATACTGAGTGTAGTGTAATGGATGTAACAATGAGTGTGGCGTAATGAATGTAACATACTGAGAGTGGTGTAATGAATGTAATGAGTGTGGTGTAATGAATGTAATATAATGAGTGTGGTGTAATGAATGTGGCATAATGCATGTGATGCAGTCAATGTGGTGTAGTTGATGTGATATTGCTGGTGTGACGTAGTCAGTGTGACATAGTCAGTGTGACATAGTCAGTGTGGCGTAGTCAGTGTGACATAGTCAGTGTGACATAGTCAGTGTGACATAGTCAGTGTGGCGTAGTCGGTGTGATGTAGTCAGTATGATGTAGTCACCTCGCTGTCTGCCTTCTCCTCGCTGTCGTAATCCTCCATGTTGTCGTCAGCAGCGCCCTCTACACCCAGGATGTAGTCGCGCACAGGGTCGATCATGAAGAGCTGCAACATCACAAGGCCCTGAGTGACATGACACAAGGCCCTGAGTGACACAACACAAGGCCCTGAGTGACACAGCACAAGGCCCTGAGTGACACAACACAAGGCCCTTGAGTGACACAGCACAAGGCCCTGAGTGACATGACACAAGGCCCTGAGTGACACAACACAAGGCCCCGAGTGACACAAGTAGGCCTCTAGTGTATGCCATGTGAGTAACTCTAAACACAGTTTGTACACCGTGTAAGTACAAACAGGTTGTACACCATGTTAGTATACACAGATTATACAGTGTTAGTATATACAAATTGTACACTGTGTTAGTATACACAGACTGTACAATGTGTTAGTATATAAAGGCTGTACACCGTGTTTGTACACACATGCTGTACACCGAGTGAGTAGCTCTAGACACAGGATGTACACCATATCAGTATACACAGGTTGTACACCGGCTGTACCTGTTGTAGGACAGAGTTCATGTAACAGGTCGCTCCAGCGTTCTTCAGTCCAACGAAGCCTTTGTTTGGTCGCGGGCCTATCGGGGGCAGATACTCCCACTCCACCAATGGCTGCTCGTGGCCTGCTGCAACAACAACACCAGCTGACAACACTTGGAAACAACAATCAACAACAACAACACTTGGCAACAATAACCAGCAAAAACACTAGCTAACAACACTTGGCAACAACAATCAGCAACAACAAGTACCTGAGTATCGTAAGTTTCTGTGTATAATACGCCCCCATGTATAATACGCCCCCGTGTATAATACCCACCCCAACTTGCTAAATTCTGATAGAATTCTTATATTACCATGTATAATACACATCCCAACTTGTGGCATCGACCCCTCATTTCCCCGCTTCTCATAGTTTGCTTCAAGTGATTGGCCAATGTCATTTCATCAAAGTTTGTTGTTTGGGCAATGATCCTTGAATCCATATCACAACCATAAAAATGTACCTTTCACAAGTTATGTTTGGCATATTGCCATCGCACGCAACGATATCACCTTGCGAGTCGCATCTGCACCATTCTCCCGCCTGGTGGATACTTGTACAACTACGAACGGTCAAATAATCCCAAGTGGATGTTCGAAGAACTATACGGAATCCCTAGCAAACTGTCGTATGATGTTTCAGTATTCCGTCAGTGATTGCGCCAAGATCTATGTGCCAAACTGTCATATGATGCTTCAGTATTCAGTCAGTCATTGCGCCAAGATCTATGTGCCAAACTGTCATATGATGTTTCAGTATTCCGTCAGTGATTGCGCCAAGATCTATGTGCCAAACTGTCATATGATGCTTCAGTATTCAGTCAGTCATTGCGCCAAGATCTATGTGCCAAACTGTCATATGATGTTTCAGTATTCCGTCAGTGATTGCGCCAAGATCTATGTGCCAAACTGTCATATGATGCTTCAGTATTCAGTCAGTCATTGCGCCAAGATCTATGTGCCAAACTGTCATATGATGTTTCAGTATTCCGTCAGTGATTGCGCCAAGATCTATGTGCCAAACTGTCATATGATGTTTCAGTATTCAGTCAGTCATTGCGCCAAGATCTATGTGCCAAACTGTCATATGATGTTTCAGTATTCCGTCAGTGATTGCGCCAAGATCTATGTGCCAAACTGTCATATGATGCTTCAGTATTCCGTCAGTGATTGCGCCAAGATCTATGTGCCAAACTGTCATATGATGTTTCAGTATTCCGTCAGTGATTCCGACAAGATCTATGTGCCAAACTGTCATATGATGTTTCAGTATTCCGTCAGTGATTGCGCCAAGATCTATGTCCCAAACTGTCATATGATGTTTCAGTATTCCGTCAGTGATTGCGCCAAGATCTATGTACCAAACTGTCATATGATGTTTCAGTATTCCGTCAGTGATTGCGCCAAGATCTATGTGCCAAACTGTCATATGATGTTTCAGTATTCCGTCAGTGATTGCGCCAAGATCTATGTGCCAAACTGTCATATGATGTTTCAGTATTCCGTCAGTGATTGCGCCAAGATCTATGTACCAAACTGTCATATGATGTTTCAGTATTCCGTCAGTGATTGCGCCAAGACCTATGTGCCAAACTGTCATATGATGTTTCAGTATTCCGTCAGTGATTCCGACAAGATCTATGTGCCAAACTGTCATGTGATGTGTCAGTATTCCGTCAGTGATTGCGCCAAGATCTACGTGCCAAACTGTCATGTGATGTTTCAGTATTCCGTCAGTGATTCCGACAAGATCTATGTGCCAAACTGTCATGTGATGTTTCAGTATTCCGTCAGTGATTGCACCAAGATCTATGTACCAAACTGTCATATGATGTTTCAGTATTCCGTCAGTGATTGCGCCAAGACCTATGTGCCAAACTGTCATATGATGTTTCAGTATTCCGTCAGTGATTGCGCCAAGATCTACGTGCCAAACTGTCATATGATGTTTCAGTATTCCGTCAGTGATTGCGCCAAGATCTATGTGCCAAACTGTCATATGATGTTTCAGTATTCCGTCAGTGATTGCGCCAAGATCTACGTGCCAAACTGTCATATGATGTTTCAGTATTCCGTCAGTGACTGCGCCAAGATCTACGTGCCAAACTGTCATATGATGTTTCAGTATTCCGTCAGTGATTGTGCCAAGATCTACGTGCCAAACTGTCATATGATGTTTCAGTATTCCGTCAGTGATTGTGCCAAGATCTATGTGCCAAACTGTCATATGATGTTTCAGTATTCCGTCAGTGACTGCGCCAAGATCTATGTGCCAAACTGTCATATGATGTGTCAGTATTCCGTCAGTGATTGCACCAAGACCTATGTGCCAAACAGTGGTACCACAAGTCTGTTATGAAACGTGCCTGTAAGACACTAAGGCGTGTGATCAATTGTATAAAATGAGGTGTGATGTTTTCTATGCTTTCTATGTATTTCTGGCTCTCACCAGTCAAAGAAATGTTTTTAGCGCTGCACGTTGTATAATACGCACCCGGACTTAAGTAAAAAAATTATGGAAAAATGCACAGAAATTTATGATAGTAGATGTCACAGAGAATATCTGACTAGTAATTGTCACTGAGCATACCTGAACAGTATATGTCACTGAGCGTACCTGAGTACTGAGCATACCTGAGCAGTATATGTGTCATATTAGATGTGTACTAAGGCTTTGTAGAACAGCTTTAATTAATATAATCGTATAAAGAAATTACATGTGGCCACGATGCCAGGGCTGGAGCGCCGCACTGACAACAACAATCCAAACTGAATAGTTCTTTCTAACTATATATGACCCATCATAACAAAATGAGTCGCATGTCGGCGTTTTTCAATATTGAGTTATTGGCATCGTTTGAAAGTGCAGATTCTCAGCTTTCATATGATGTATCATACAGGAAGATATCTCAATAATAACTGAAGTTACGGCTCGCCAAACATGTGTGGGGTTGAAGTCTTCAATCCCAGAAAACGGCCTTCAAAGTTTAAGCAACATATTTGTTGTGTTTCAAGTAATGTACCTTAGTTACCATGGACAAATCTTGTTGAAATTTGGACCTCTTCGAGATAGTGGCATTCTGAAGACATTCTGTTAATATGAAAACAATATCTTTGTTAGAAATAAAATAGCAGTACAATTAATTTTGTTGTGTAATTACCACTATTGTTAGAAAAGCTAAAACTCTGCTATTATACATTATGCCTAAGTTAGCGTTGTCATATAAGGATGATATTTGGATCACTTGATCATAATGGCATCCTCATGACACTACATTAATATACAAACAAAACCTTTGTCAGAAATAAGTTAGCAACAAATTAATTGCTTGTGTAATTACTGGCATTGTTAAGAAAAGAGAAAACCGGCAGCTCTTATACCATTATACATTAACTGTCTTAGACGTATCTGTCATTAGTTAAGACTTATTGTTTTTATTATTAATTTTATATTATCATTTTTATTTAAAAAAAATTATTTAGATTTATGAAAACATAAATACAATGAACATTTTTCGTAATCTTCATAGTAAAATACAACAGATAGTCATATTTAACAAGAATTTTAATACCAAAGAACAATGCAACTACATAACGACAACAGATCGGCGACATTGTCCAGTAAGTCAAGTGTAGCTTCCAGACCAGGCACATCCTCGTTTGCGTTGTATCAGCACGGCGCGCACAGCCTCGGGTGCAGGGAACGGGTTCGCTAGACCCTGCCTGCTCAAGTGGTATCAGCATGGTGCGCATGGCCTCGGGTGCAGGGAACGGGTTCGCTAGACCCTGCCTGCTCAAGTGGTATCAGCATGGCGCGCACAGCCTCGGGTGCAGGGAACGGGTTCGCTAGACCTTGCCTGCTCAAGTGGGTATCAGCATGGCAGCGCACAGCCTCGGGTGCAGGGAACGGGTTCGCTAGACCCTGCCTGCTCAAGTGGTATCAGCATGGCGCGCACAGCCTCGGGTGCAGGGAACGGGTTGCTAGACCCTGCTGCTCAAAGTGGTATCAAGTGCGCTGGCCTCGGGTGCAGAGGCGGGTTAAGCTAGACCCTGCCTGCTCAAGTGGTATCAGCATGCGCGCGCACAGCCTCGGGTGCAGGGAACGGGTTCGCTAGACCTTGCCTGCTCAAGTGGTATCAGCATGGCGCGCACAGCCTCGGGTGCAGGGAACGGGTTCGCTAGACCCTGCCTGCTCAAGTGGTATCAGCATGGCGCGCACAGCCTCGGGTGCAGTGAACGGGTTCGCTAGACCCTGCCTGCTCAAGTGGTATCAGCATGGCGCGCATGGCCTCGGGTGCAGGGAACGGGTTTGCTGGACTCATGCCTGCTCAAGTGTACCCGCAGTAGTTTCTTGTTGTGGCTCCTGTTCACCAGACGGTATAACAACAGGGTCAGTCTCCGGCAACGCATAGACTCCTACTAACCAGGCGGTCCAGTAATAGAGGCAACCTCCTTGGCTGGGCTTGGACAGAGCACATCTTTGAAGCCACGCCGAATGCCATTGTTGCTTCGTTATAAACAACTCTCTGGGTCACAAGTGACAGCACTGACATGGTGAAAATACACAGTATGCCTGCGTGCATAGAGAATTATTCAAATTACCTCTTCAAATTACCGCTTGCGTCACATGGTTGCGTTGCTACCACATGATTCGAACTTGTTTACACATCTGGCATTAGAAGGGGGGTGTTCCTTGCCTTCTGTAGGCCACAGTCCGCAATTATTAGCATATATGTGCCCATACTTGGAAAGACGACATGTCAAGGACTCAAGGTTCGCGGGGATATCCGATTTGTTAGGGATCATCCGAAAAATGACGGCAAACAATGCGCGCAATTAGCAGCATTTTCGACTGTTTTATAGAAACCAAGCGGGACACTTCGCACAGTTCTCAGAAATTACATTAAAATACATAAAACATAATTAATTAGACAGTAGCAGTAATAGCAATCAATAAAACGAATATTAAAGAATCATTTTAAGGGGAAATCTCAAAATTTGTGATATTTTTACATTTTTACATAAACGGCAGAAAATCAGTTTTACTAACATCCAACTCATTTCATCAAGATGGGTCACATATGTCAACATGTCACTAAGTGTACCAGATTAGAAGATGTCACTGAGCGTACCTGAGTAGATGTCGTTGAGCATACCTGAGCAGTACATGTCGTTGAGCATACCTGAGCAGTATATGTCACTGAGCATACCCGAGCAGTATATGTCACTGAGCATACCTGAGTAGTAGATGTAACTGAGGCTGAGCATACCTCAGTAGTAGATGTCATTGAACATAACTGAGTAATAGATGTCACTGAGCATACCTGAGTAGTAGATGTTACTGAGCATGCTTGAGTAGTATATGTCACTGAACACACATGAGTAGTAGATGTCACTGAGCATACCTGAGTAGTATATGTCACTGAGCACACCTGAGTAGTAGATGTCACTGAGCATATATCAGCAGTACATGTCACTGAGCATACCTCAGTAGTAGATGTCACTGAGCATACCTCAGTAGTATATGTAACTGAGGCTGAGCATACCTCAGTAGTAGATGTCATTGAACATACCTGAGTAATATATGTAACTGAGCATACCTGAGTAGTAGATGTCACTGAGCATACTTGAGTAGTATATGTCACTGAGCACACGAGTAGTAGATGTCACCGAGCACACCTGAATAGTAGATGTCACTGAGCATTCCTGAATAGTATATGTCACTGAGCATACCTGAATAGTAGGTGTCACTGAGCATACCTGAGTAGATGTCACTGAGCACACCTGAGTAGTATATGTCACTGAGCATACCTGAGTAGTATATGTCACTGAGCATACCTGAGTATTATATATAACTAAGCATATCTGAGCAGTACATGTCACTGAGCATACCTCAGTAGTAGATGTCACTGAGCATACCTCAGTAGTATATGTAACTGGGGCTGAGCATACCTCAGTACTAGATGTCACTGAACATACCTGAGTAATAGATGTCACTGAGCATACCTGAGTAGTAGATGTCACTGAGCACACCTGAGTAGTATATGTCACTGAGCATACCTGAATAGTAGATGTCACTGAGCATACCTGAGTAGTAGATGTCACTGAGCATACCTGAATAGTAGATGTCTTTGAGCATGCCAGCCAGGTACTTGAGGTTGTGTACACAGCCTGTACAGAGGGCGACCAGGAGGTCAAAGGCCGCAGTGATTGTGAGAGGGGTGGAGCAGACTGGGATGGCCTGCTCAGATGTGAGCTCACTGTTGGAGTCGCGACTCTGGATGACAAGCTTTGACGCCGGAAACAAGAAGTCCTCAACGACTTCCTGTCAACACACAACACAGTCTGTGTAGCAGCTGACAGTGGACAACTTGCCTTTGTTGTATGGTCTGTGATTACCACTTGCTGCTAGTAGCGGTGTATCAGTGTATATGTCAGTGACTACCATTTACTGTTACTAGTAGCAACGTATCAGTGACTACCATTTACTGTTACTAGTAGCAATGTATCAGTGACTACCATTTACTGTTACTAGTAGCAACGTATCAGTGACTACCATTTACTGTTACTAGTAGCAATGTATCAGTGACTACCATTTACTGTTACTAGTAGCAACGTATCAGTGACTACCATTTACTGTTACTAGTAGCAACGTATCAGTGACTACCATTTACTGTTACTAGTAGCAACGTATCAGTGACTACCATTTGCTCCTGGTCACTAATAGTCTATCAATGAAAAGGTCAGAGAAATGATTGGTCACTAATAGTCTATCAATGAAACGGTCAGAGAAATGCTTACGGAAATGACAATTTTTAAGGACAACATTACGCCACACTATAACCATCTTAAACAGACAACATTACGCCACACTATAACCATCTTAAACAGACAACATTATGCCACACTATAACCATCTTAAACAGACAACATTATGCCACACTATAACCATCTTAAACAGACAACATTACGCCACACTATAACCATCTTAAACAGACAACATTATGCCACACTATAACCATCTTAAACAGACAACATTACGCAACACTATAACCATCTTAAACAGACAACATTACGCCACACTATAACCATCTTAAACAGACAACATTATGCCACACTATAACCATCTTAAACAGACAACATTACGCCACACTATAACCATCTTAAACACAACATTACGCCACACTATAACCATCTTAAACAGACAACATTACGCCACACTATAACCATCTTAAACACAACATTACGCCACACTATAACCATCTTAAACAGACAACATTACACCAC